>WBNH01001040.1:226232-261858 GCA_013401255.1 Urocolius indicus
CTCATCAACCAAACAAAACTCCTCATTTAACATGACTTCCTCTGGAGTCTGGTGCTCCTGAGGACAGTGTCCAGCAGTATAGACAGAGGCAAAGAAGGCATTCAGTAACTCTGCCTTCTCTGTATCCTCTGTCACCAGGGCACCCTCCTCATTCAACAATTCTACATTGCCTCTAGTGTTTGTTTTACTTGCAATGTATTTGAAGCAGCGCTTCTTCTTGTCCTTGACCTCCCTTGCAAGGCATAACTCCAACAAGGCTTCAGCTTTCCTAGTTGCCTCCCTGTATCCTCTGACAACAGTCTTATATTCATCCCAAGTGGCCATCCCTTCCTTCCATGATCTACAGACTCTCTTCTTCTTTGAGTTTGCCCAACAATTCCCTGTTTAACACTGTGGGTCCTGGCTCCCTTGCTTGATTTCCTACCCACTAGGATGCTCTGATCCTCAGCTTGGAAAAAGTGATCCTTGAAGACAGACCAACTATCTCAGGCCTCTTTATCATCTAATACCCTGTCCCATGGCATGTCCCCTAGCAATTGCCTGAAAAGTCCAGGGTTGTGATCCTGCTTGGTATTCTGTTCCTGCTGCGCAAGATCCTGAACTCCACCATCTCATGGCTGCTGCAGCCAAGACTGCCCTGAACCTCCACTGCTTCAACCAGACCCTGCTTGTTCATGGGCACAAGATCCAGCAGAGCTCCTCTCCTAGTTGGCATAACCACCATTTGCATCATGAATTTATGATCAATGCACTGAAGGAACCTCCTGGACTGTCAGTGGCTGCCATGTAGGCCTTCATTTTGAATGTTTTAGTTCAGATTTAGTAGCCTCCAGCTGAGAAAATCTGAAGAGAAAATATAAGGCAGGAGATCTTTCTAGAAGTCATTGAATTGGAATGAACATCCTAAATCACCCTGTGCAAGTGGGAACGCTTTACTGCATCATTCTGCAGGGCCGGTGTCTTTTCCTTAGGACAAAATTTCTTCTGGAAATACAGCAGACTTGTTTAATGAAAGTGACTGAAGCCTCTGTCTGCTTCTTGTGGAAGCTGTAATGTGCCTAGGGAATAAGCCAGGGCATTGTAGGGACTAGAGGATCTCTTTGATGAGTATTTGAGAGCTGAATTATATCCCAGTTGGAGCTGGGACATATATACCACCAGTATCTCCTTTCTTTCTTTCTTTCTCCTATTCTTCACATTACAGTGGCATAGGAGCACTCTACCTATCCCTCCTGCATCTCTGTGCTAGGGTGGGAACCTCTTGCCATGACTCACCTCTGGAGTGGTGGGGGAATGGGCATGTTCCTCCTCTGCTCTCCCTTTTTATTTAAGTGCTTCATTTGTGGGTACTAACAGTGCCTTTTTTTTACCCCGTTCACAACTGAATAATTACAACTTCTCTTGATATTAGTATGATTACTCAGGAAGGTCAAGAATTGCATTTCCAAATTTCTAAAGCAGGCTTCTTTTAAGCAATTGCTTTAAAAGGTGGCATTACAAATACACATCAATCTCTTTTATGTGCTTGTTATTCTGGGTCCCAAGGTACAGCGCTAGAACGTATAATGCTTCTCACAGCCCTTCGCCGTCAGCAGTTGCTTTGTCATTGAGCAAGGCTGTAGAGAGATACAGGAGGATTCATTAATGCAAGTTGAACAATGCCCACCTACTTTAAGCATCATCATTAGTCTTTAATTCTGCTGGGTTTGACACCAAGGTTAACCACACAGGGAAGGGATTCAGAGAGGTGTTGTAGCTTTGTGCAGTTTCGATGACGATTTTTTGAGTAGCTCATTTGGCTTATCAGAGTGAGAAGACTGATGTCTCTTGTAGCTTCTTGTCTTTATTTGCATGTGGAATGGTAGACTTGGGCTCAGTTTCTTACTCAGCTGAAGCTTAGTTTCCTAGCTCATAGCACATGTTAGAACATTTCTAGATAATATATTGGCTCCTAAAAAAGTGTTATGTGTGCTAGTAAGATATCAGCTAGCTGCCTTATCTACTGCTACTCAATGGTTTTAATTACTACTACTTTCTGGGCATGAGCTCTTCTCTGAGTAGGGAGATGGAAACACTTCTTTCTCTGTTGGTCTGGGTTGGGGCTCTCTGCTGTGTCCAATGTCAGCATTAAAACACTGTTTCCTCAAGGTGGCTGATGCACTGGGCTTGGTTGCAATAGTCGCTGAGAAAAGGCTCAGATGCATGAATCTGAAGGGCCAGAAGCTGAACACCACTGAATTATAGTATTGCTGTGGTGATGGGTTTATTAGGGTTGGCCTCAGAGGAATGGAGTCTGGAGTATAAGAATTTATAGACAAGCTCTTTTTTTTTTTTCCAGCTCACCAAAGTTGCACATGTTCACTGACTAGTGTCAGATAGAACAGGACTCAATAAATCTCCTCCTTGAAACATCCTTTGAAGAAATGCTGCTGTAAGGCTTCTACCACTCTTTTTGTTTTAACTTTCCAGGAATGAACACTAACCAGCCAAAGAACCACAGACATTTTGCTCTCACATACACAACCCCTTAAAAAAGCCCCCAGTGAAGGAAGGATCCAGTGCCCTTCAGTTTCCAAAATCATGTGTTTTGTCAGCTTCTCTAGCTTGTGTTATTCTGGTTATCTGGAGCAGAGATTACTGACAATTAACGCCTTAACTATCAGAGATCTAAAGGCAAGACAGTTTCTT
Source organism: Urocolius indicus (assembly GCA_013401255.1). Lineage (NCBI taxonomy): Eukaryota > Metazoa > Chordata > Aves > Coliiformes > Coliidae > Urocolius > Urocolius indicus. Next base: position 228,921 of record WBNH01001040.1, read on the forward strand.
CTACTTCAGCATATTTGGTGGAGGTTCATTGAATCATAGCAACGTAGAATCATAGAATGGTAGGGATTGGAAGTGACCTTTAGAGATAATCTAGTCCAACCCCCTGCTATAGTAGGTTCACCTAGATCAAGTCACACAGGAACATCTCCAGGTGGGTTTTGAAGACTTTCAGAGAAGGAGACTCCACACCCTCCCTGGGCAGCCTGTGCCAGGGCTCCCTCACCTGAACAGTGTAATAGTTTTTCCTTATCTTTAAATGGAGCTTTCTCTGTTTTATCTTCTTTCCATTACCCCTTGTCCTGACACTGGATACAACAGAAAAAAAGGAATGTCCCAGCTTCCTGACACCCATCATTTAGATGTTTGTAAATATTAATGAGATTCCCCCTCAGTCTCCTCCAGACTAAACAGCCCCAGTTCCTGCAGCCTTTCCTCATTAGGAAGATGTTCCAGTCCCCTGATCATCTTAGTGGTCCTGCGCTGAACTCTCTCCAGCAGTTCTCTGTGCCTCTTGAGCTGAGGAGCCCAGAACTGGACACAGGACTCCAGACAAGGCCTCACCAGGGCAGAGTAGAAGGGGAGAAGAACCTGTTGGCCACACTCTTCTTGATGCATCCCAGGATGCCATTGGCCCTCTTGGCCCCAGGGCACATTGCTGGCTCATGTTCAGTTTGTTATCAATCAGGACTCCCAGGTCTCTCTCCACAGTGATTCCATGTTGACTCCCCCTGATAACCATCTTTTCCTTCATATTATTTAGTGACTACATTCAGGATGAGCTGTTCTGTCACTTTTCCAGGTTGTTTCCACCCCTCCTGAATTAGGTGACCTTACTGTTCTTCAAGGCCACATGGAATCTTGATCTTGTTTAGATGAAAGATGCTTAAAGATCTGCTGAACTATTCCAAGTTTAGTCAAATCTGCTGGAAAATTATCTCCTGGGAAAAAACCCACCTTGACTGCCACAACTAGCTGCTCATTGCTGTCCAAGCTGCAGCTCAGTTCCTGCACAAGCAAAACCAGTCTAGGTTGGAAGTGGGTCATGAGGTTACATGGAAAAATCCAAGCAATCTCCTTAGCTCGATGGCTCTGCACCATGAGTAATCAATCAGGGCTGCACTGGATTCCCCCACAAGCTCGTGGTGTACCACAACTCAAAGATAAACAGTTTTCTTTGCAGCCTGAAGTCTTTAAGTCTTTTTGTGATGCAGCTGGTCACAAAAAGGGAAAGGTGTTTGCTTTTTCTTAAGGAATCAGTCTGAGAGGGCTGGAGCTCGGATTGAATAAGTAATGTACTGAAAAAACTGTATGCTCTGTTGGTGCTTTAATAAGCAATTGAGCTGAATACCGCTGTGTGCCATCCCAGTGGGACCTTTGTGTTTTCCAGCTTGCTTTTCCTTTGGAGTTGCAGCTACCACCACAGATCACATAGCAGTGCAGTGAAGGATGTGTATCTAAAGCCACAAAAAGCCAAAGCAGGACTTTCAACAAATCATTTGTTTTATCTACATTTCTGTTACCTTGGTCCTCAGACTGCTGCGTGCTGGTTAGAGGCTGTGGGAAGAAAAGAGAAACATTTAAGAGAATTAAACTGTGTGCTGCTGGTGCTCGTTGAGAATACAGGGCCAACTTATAACCTCTACATAAGGGTGCCAATTTGTTTTTCTTCTCCTCAGCTGCTGGTTTTTAATGTAAACTTTTGGTGACATCTCAACTCTTGTGTTAAATTGGGTTGAAATTGGCAACCATGGCTAAGAATGAAAAGCAGATGGGTGGACATTCACTCAGATACCAGGGGATCACTGTCCTGTGAGGAGCATTTGCTTAAGGGGCTTCTCTGAAGGTGACTGTAGTCCTGATTCCATGTGGCTTGAAATGTTAGTAGTTTTGTGCAGTTTGGATACAAAATCACATCTGCACCAAAGGGCCTCACGTTGCTATTACTTTACACACACTTCATGCACGTCAAAATCATGATGTGATGTGTAAGGGATGGATCTTTTTTTGGTAACCTGTTTTTTTTCTGAGCATGCCTCTGAAGTGTGTGAGCAGGACATCTTTGGAAAATTGAGAGTAGTTACAGCCCATGCTCACATTCTGTGCTTGGATTACAGCCTAGATCAAGCCTCTTTGGTTAACCAATTTGAGTGGTTTAGCTTGCAGTCATCAAATCTTACACTACCAGAATTTAAGATTTTCTTGTACTATTTGCCTTGTTAGCTCTTTCCACTTCTGCAGGATGCTAAAAACTTCTCTTAACGTGACACTTTCCTGAGTAAACTTGGTTCCTGCTGAAATCCAGCCCCAAGAGTCTTTCTGCTTTACTTCTTCTGCTCCTTTGTTGCTTCTTAAAGTTGACCTTGACAAACAGATGACAGTGATCACAGACTTCTGGGAATATCTTGACCACTGTGGGAACTCAATGATTTCATTTGGTGTTCTTGAAGCACGTACTCTGAGGAGTAAGGGTAAAGAAGCAGCTGTCACTGCTTATGGATACTGCTGTGATCTCTGATTTCAGTCTTTCACAAAGTTGCCTCATCCAATTGATGTTTCAGTCTGCTCTTTAGAACATCTGGGGATATTATTAACTGTGTACAATGTTTCTTGCTTTAAGACCTTTGATGACAGGTATTTGTGATGTTCGTTGTTAAGATGCTGTGATTAGCTCTGCTTTTATTTGGTATATTGTGCTTAGTACTCTGTAATACATCCATCTGGTTGTTGTTTCTCTTTTAACGTCTCATCAGCCAAACAGAAGTCTTTTGGGCACTCAGGTGTGGGATTCATCTGACCAATGTAGACATCAGTGGCTGCTATCATATGGGCTCCTTTTATAATCAAAGGAGAGGACCATAAGGGAGAGGAGTTTCTGACTGTTGTTCATCTTATGACAGATGTCTACAACAAGTCAGGTGATTTGTCTCTTGAGTGAGCCATTTCTCCCTGCTGAGTAGAAAGGCAGTGGTGTGGAGAAGAGGACAGAAAAACCCGATTTTTCTTCCTGTGGCAAAACTCCTGAAGACTTGATTGAAAGCTGATCTCCAGTTTGGAGGCAAGATTTGTCCCCAGATGCTGTTGTACAACTAGAAATCTTTCTTGTTCTAGGACTGGTCTGTTCTTACTGTCAAATCCATGAGACTGACCTGCCCAACTCCCTTCAGACAGTCCTCTCTGTGCACTTGCATGGAAATATCCAGCAGACATAGTCTGGGAGCTTTGTTACTTACATTCTTGCTTTTTATCCTTTTGTTGCATGCCCTTGCTTGTGTTTATCCCTTCAAGCTGGACTCTTTCAGGCATTTGTGTTATGCCTGCAAGCTCAGTACCCTGGTTCAGTGAAAGACAGCTCCCTCAAGATTTAGGCAAGCGTTGCATAGGAAAACAAAGGTCTGTTCAACTTGCTGTTTGAAGGTGGTATTTACTGTCTGACTGACATCTATGCATTACCCTCCTGAAACTTCAACTCTGTGCCAGATCTGAGAAATACTGGTGTATTGAAAGATAGAATTCTTCTTGAAAAATAGTCTAAACCACACTGTATAACAGAAGGGTGCAGTTAGAGAAGCAGAGCAGCTTCTTAGCTGAGGACTTTTATCTTAAAATAAAATGTGTTCAAGAAAGTAAGAAACAAAGGATGCTCACACAACTTTGTTATCAGAGCTTATGCCTTCTGAGGACATCTCTTCACACTGCTGCCATAGCTTGTTAGGTTAGAATGAGACATTGTCCTGTCATTGTTGGTGTCATTTCTTTGCTAGATTCCTGCCCTGCTTGATGAAAATTGCATAGAACAGAAATACTCTTTTGATCAAAACAGATATTGTTGAAAGGCACCAATTCATTTTCCCAAATTTCCCTTTCTCAGCTTAATTATTTTGGTCCCTGCCATCATTGTCCCTTAGAAGAAACACCTACTCAAACACAGGGAAAAGAAGATATTGAACGCAACTAAACCAGTATGTGATTTAGTCAGACAATGCAGCTGAATGAATAAGCAAATAACCCATGTTTCAAGACTTCCCTTGCTGTGAAAGTATGTGGGTTTTTTTTCAGAGTGCCTCTTGTCTCAGAAGATACACCATTGTTTTCTGTTTGATTCCATCTTGCCATGTTTGCAGCCAAAAAAGCTCCCAAAAGCCTTTCAGCATGGACTCATTTTGCTGTTTGCCCAGTGAATACATTTTCACCTGTGTTGTATGTGGTTTTGGCATGCTCATGGTCTAACAAGTGTTGTTAACAACTGTCACTGTCTGTCAGTTGTCAACCATTGTTGTTCATGGGCTTCCAGAGCAAAAGAAATGAGCCACTATGGGGCAAGTGCTTCCTGGAAATGCCAGAGTAAATGGCAAGTAACTCCTTCCCTTCTCTCTTGGCCCAGAAATATTGCTGTAACTCAGAGTCACTAGACAGGTAGTATTGGATTGTCCATAGTATGTGTAATGAATGATAGGACAAGAGGAAATGGTCCCAAGTTGTGCCAGGTTTGGTTTATATTGGAGATGAGGAACACTGAAAGTGTTGTTAAAACGCTGTCCCAGGCTGTCCAGGGAGGCGATGGAGTCCCCATCCATGGAGGTATTCAAAAGTTGTGTAGCTGAGGTGCTGAGGGCCATGGGTGGGCTTGGCAGTGTGAGGTGACTGGTTGGGTTTGATGATCTTAAAGGTCTTTTCCAACTGAAATGATTCTATGATTGCATGATTTTGGGGCTGATGGGTTGCTGATGTTCAGACAGATTGTCTAGGGGAAAATCTAGGGTAGAAGGCACTGAGATGAGACTGGACAGGCAATTTATATCAAGTTCTGCATTTTGTAATACTCTGAATCTTTAAATGACAAAGTACATTAACTTTCTCGAATGAGAATAATTTGTTTAGGGGGGCAGGATGCAACTGGAATCAGGCATTGCTTGGTGAGGAGACTCGGGAACACAAATAATACTCCCTTTCTTCTGGCCTAATGCTTTTTTTTACCTCTCCATCAGCCCAGGATCACAGGAGAAATGAAAACTGTTCCTTCCTTGAGCTCCCTCCAGCCTACTAACTCTGCAAACTGGGACCTGAGATCAAATCCACCAGGCAGAGGTAGCACCCAGAGCTCCCTGATCCTGATGATGTGGTGTTCTGAATCTATTGTCCAAAAAGCTGGTTGCTTTGCACCCATCACTTTTAGGTGAATATGAGGCTGTCTTTGGGGGCTGAGTTGTGGTGCCTTCTGTAGCTGTATTGGACTGGGAGCTCAAACTTCTGCAGGGCTAAAAGGAGGTGAAAGACTTCAACAGACTAGTTTGGCTTTTTTTTTTTTTTTTCTTTTCTTTGAGTATCACCTGGCCATGAAAAAGGTGAATGTTATCCTTGAGCTTACCTGTGTGCCTTTCTAGTTGAGATGGGAGCATTGCCTCATGCAACACTCTGGTAAGACATAGCCTGGATGAGCACTTGCAAATCCACGCTCTTGTGCTCAAGAAAAATGAATTAAAACTAGAACAGGTGAGGAAAGGAGCTGTTACATTGATCAGGGGAAGGAAAGGCTTCAAGTTTGCTCAAGTTTGCTTTTCCTAGGAAATGAAAGCTGTGAGGTGATACCATCATTCACTAAAAATCCTTCAGATTGAGGGTAAAGAGCAAGGGAAAAGTTATTCTAGGCAAAGAAAAACATTGGCATGTGAGCAAGTGCCACATGCTGGTTCGGAATAAATTTGAGCTGGAAATTAGGAGTAAGGTGAGGGAGAGGTGTTGAAGGACCTCTTGTACTCTGTGTGGTGCTAGGAACATAGAGCCCCATACCTACAGCATGACATTTTGCAGGGCTATAACGTGGTGTCAGAAACCCTGTGCTGAAAATTGTGTTTGGTTTGGACTACTAATGACCTTCAGAGAAGCTGTTGTTTGCCACGTGGACAGAGCAGGGTTTCACATCTGACCTCTTTTGAATTTCCTTCTTGACTGTGTTTGGCTTGTGGGAAGGAATATGGAAGGGAGAAATAAATGGAAAGCTTCCAACCCTACTTTTTAAACTTCAGTCATGTCATAGACCAGTTTGGTATCCATTTGTTGTGCTAGTCCTCCACAAACAAGATGATTTTACCCCACAGCAATCTTTCTTCACTAGAACCCTGCAATAGGAAGTGAGGTTTAATTAGCATTTTAAAGTGGACAGCCTTGAAGTTAATGATATTCAATAAAGAAAAATTGTTTTAACCTTATTTGCACTTTTCAATTTACTTATTAGAGGCCATCTGTTATATTTTAAGCAAGAGCACTGGGAGCTAAACTCTCAGATTGTCAAATGAGGTTTTAACTGGCTAAGCAGAAGGGAAAGAACAGGCTGCCTTAAATGAGCAATTAGACTGTTTTTCTTCAATTTCTCACTTCTGTGTCAAAAAGCAAATGGTCTCCATTTCAAGCATCGGTTGAGTTGCGACAATGACATCTGTTTTTACAGGTGCTGATGAGTCCTGGGGAATGTCACTTGTCCTCAGATCTCAGATATGGTCCAACATGGATCAAATTAAAAAACAAAGGTCAGATGAAAATGGTGAGAGGTGTGAAGGGCAAGAATAAGGACTTCTGTAAGTAAATCACCAGAAAAAAGAAAATGAGAACCTATTGAATGGGTTGGCCAGACAAGTGACAAAGGGCATGGAAAAAGCTGAGATGCTTTTTGTCATTACTGGTAAGGTTTTCCCTCAAGCCTCTTTATTGCTGTGCCTAGTGGCAGAATTGAGGGGAAATAGGTACTACCTGTCATAGAGGAAGATCTATTTAGGGACTACTGGAGCATAATGAGCATATGTGGATGCATGAGACCAGATGAGATGTGTTTGAGGGTGCTGAGGAAGCTGGTCATTGTCTTTGTGAGACTACGCTTTGTCGCCTCTGAAAGTCGGTGATGATCATGGAAGGTCTCCAATGACTTGGAAGAGACTAATGTTAAATTCATCCTCAAAGAGCGGAAGGAGTGTCAAAGAAAACTGCAAAGTGCTGGACTCCATCTCTGTCTCCAGGAAGGCTACAGAGTATATCTTCCTGGGGGCCATTTCCAGGCTTGTGAAGGGCAAGGATTGACAGCTGAAGGCCTGGATCAGATCTCCATTGGCCGTCATGGGAACCTGACGCCTAAGCTTAGCTGTCTTAAGCTTGAGCAGATTCCCACCATGCCTCTGAGAAGCAAGGTGCTTTTCCTGTGTCCCTGGGCAAAGAGAGAGCCTTTGGCAGGACAAGAGCCAAACCTTGGTCTCCCAAGTCTCATAAGAATAATGAAAATACTGGGCCACCCATAATTCCTCCTGAAAGCCTAGGAAAGGAAAGAAAAAAATCTCTTCTCCAAATTGACTTAAAAATCCATGGCAGCCAGTACAGCTGGTTGTCTTCATCTGGAATAGCTGTTCATAGCAATCTCTCTGGATTTGGTAATAGATGTACTGGTGTTTGCCTGAGCAAAGCCTCTGATTCCTAGTCTTTGGTTGGTTGTGGTGTCTGTCAAGTTACCACGCCTAAAGTGGGAGTGAAATAGTGCCTTTAATCACTTTGGCAAATGAACGCAAAATGCGATAACTGCTATGGGCTGATATCCTGTTCCCAGGAGCAACAACTTCACAGAACCACAGAATCTTAGGAGTTGGAAGGCATCTCGACAGATCATCCAGTCCAATCCCCTGCCAGAGCAGGGCCACCTAGAGTAGGTCATACAGGAACTTGCCCAGGTGGGTTTTCAATGTCTCCAGAGAAGGAGACTCAACAACCCATCTGGGCAGCCTGTTCCAGTGCCCCATCACTCTCACAGTGAAGAAATTCTTCCTTTTATTTCTTTGGAACTTCTTGCATTCCAGTTTATACTCATTGCCCCTTGTCCTGTCATTGGCCATCATTGAGAACAGCCTGGCTCCATCCTTTTGACACTCACCCTTTACATATTTGTAAACATTAATGAGGTCACCACTCAGTCTCTTCCAAGCTAGAAGGCCCCAGCTCCCTCAGCCTTTTATCATAAGGGAGACGCTCCACTCCCTTCATTATCAACTTAAATTACCACAGACTGAATCCCTTTGACTGGGAAATTTGAAGACTTGATCCCACGATTGTTTGAAAATATAGATCTTAGCTTCACTCCCATGCACTGAAATTGGACTGAAGTTGACTTCTGTCTGTGAGGTCTTGGTGGTATCCCAGATTTGCTGGGGGCTGGGCCCACCAGCTCCCACTGACGCCAGGCTCACTCTGCAGCCAACTGCTGTTCTGTCCTAGATGGTGAGTTACAATGACAGAAGGAAGGAGAAATGATCCAGACTGAAGAAACAGGGCAGAAATGTAAACTAGATCATGTTGATTCACAACAGCACTTGATCATTAGGAAGAAAACCCTCACTAAACCAAATGAACTATGAAGTGTCTGTAGCAGCGAATGCCAACAATGTTATTGTAAAAAATAGCCATGGCTTCTGTTTGCTGTGGGCGCCAGAGCTGAATGTGTGTGCAGTAAAGTAGCTTTTATAAAACCCTGCTTTTGTGTCCTTCCAAGCTTAAAATGCTATTTTGTGTTCAGAACTGTAGAGAAAAAAAACCTCTCTACCACAACTTGAGGGGACTTTTGTTTTAAGGCTGTTTTAAATTTATAACTGAGCTGGCTAAAATGCTTTTCATCAAAGTACAAAAGTTTCATGCTGTAATTAATGGCAAGTGATATCTAACGCAATAAAACACCATCATTTGAGTGTTCTTACAAGACTATTTATGACTGGATATTGAAACTGATAATGATTCTGCCATTTGTCCTCATAATTTATTATTCCAAGGAGAGGCAAGTGGTGTTACGGGTTCACGATCCGTTTTATGGAAAGAGTGCTGAATTCAGCTTTTTATGGGTGTAAATGACAACGTTTGGCGCTCTGTGGAAAACGTGCATGTGACAGCAAGTGCAGACTCTACTGAGGGGTCAAGATGAGGGATGTTAATGCTCTTTCTTAGAGAGTGTAAGCCTCTGGATGTATGATCCAGTTGCCTTACTGGGACCAGTGCAGTGGCAGTCGTCTTCTCAGCAGGATCCCTTGAAAGACCAGGGCAAGATTTTTCTGGAAATCTACCTTGTTTCTGAGCTAGATGGTCTCATGGGCAGCTAAAGCTGAATCCAGCTTTGGGCAGCTAAAGCTGAATCCACTATAAGCAACCTAATCCAAAACCTGTGGAAGACAATGGAAAGAATTACTGACTCTGGCAAGTCTTGTGTCAGGCCAAAACAAAAGCTTGACTCTAGAGGAGATTTCACTCGGTCTTGCAGAGTGCCAGCCAGACTGTATCCCTCTGAGCACAGCCCTTTCATATTGCACTGGTCTGAGGTTGATTTACTGATCACTTGTCTCTGATCCTCACCTTATTCAGGCTCATGGAAGCCTGGAGGAATTTCTTTAAAGTTGATGTTGATGCAACTAATGGAAAATCTGAGTGAAGTCAGACCTTGGGGTTTTTTTGGATTGAGATCTGAAAAACACCGATGATACTTCAGCTTGCTGGACTCCTGGACTGGGAGGTATGTTTTCCCCAGACGACAGCTTTCCCATTTTCCCCAGCTTTCTGTTCATTTGCTATGGAATAAGATGTTGTGGGTAGACATTTGCATTTCCATCAATAGCCCTAGCAGCAGTCTAATGAGTTTCTTGCAGCTTTGCAAATAGCTTGTAGTGAATCTGATGGCACAAAATCAGAGAGCAGGATGTGACCTTTTTTTTTTTTTTTTTTGCTTTCCAAGAGCTACAGTCTTCCCTTCTGCCTCTCCACATTTATTCTAGTCAAAGTGGAAGTCACTCCGTTATTGGAGGTTATCCACGTCAAGGGAAGTTATGTTTCCATCACTACCTGAGGGCCCATCAGCAGATGGAGAGCAGTGACTCAGAGTGAATTTGAAGCAACACCCAGCAGCAGCTGAAGACAAGAACATAACCTTAGATGATGTTCAGAATAACCCAATACACAAATAAACCCTTTCTGCTAAATTATGCATCTTTGTTTTTTCTCTTGGCTGTTTGTACAGGAAAGGGACCGTGTGAATGTTTTCTATGTGTGCTTCTTCCTTTACTCATGCTGGGAGTTGACTGACAGATGCACACTGATGGAGTGTAGTGCATTGATTTTTGTGGCTGTAGTACATTATGCTGAAAAGAAATACAGCTTTTAAAATGATGGAGGGCCTCTATTCAGAGAAAAAGAGAAAAAGGCTTATGAGTGAGTTTTGCTGAATGCACCTTAGTTATCTGCTTTGAATTAAGCACGTGCCTAAAGGCTTTGTTGGCCAGCATTGATGAGAGCACATTTAACAGTAAGTTTGAATTGAACTAAATAATGGCTAAAGAACAAGCAAGAAAAATAAGGTAGTAGGGATATTGACAAAAATCTATCTCTGTTCCACTAATCATTGAAAAGCAGGAAATAATGTGTTAACTGAAAAGCTTTTCCCCAATGGCCTTGGCTTGTGCACTCCTCTCTTTTCCCAGCTGAGATGTAAGAACAGTGAGTTGATAGTTTCAGCTCTGCAGTTTTACAACAGCTCAGTCCGTTGCTCTCGTTGTAACTGATTTCACTTTACTTTCACCAACACAGCTTTTGTCCAGACCTTCCAGAGATTCCCTGTCTGAGCACTTGCCAGATGCAACTTCTCCGACTATGAGGGAGATGTGTCAATGGACCTTGAGCAATGACATGCCCTTTGGCTTTGCTTATTCAAAACACTTAGGAAGGGTGGGAGGAGGATGGAAGATGTCTCATTTGATTTGGATACTATTGTATTACTTTTCCTACTGCAATAGCACTTAACAGCAGTAGGTTTGGACAGGCATGATGTTGCATTGTTGTAGAAATGTATATGAAGCATCATGCTTGGCCCCCCCCGTTTCTCTTCTTCTCTGTCTTCTGTAAGTGCATAACTGGAAAAATGCAACTCAGTTTTACACACCCAGAGTCATCTCTTTCCTACTCTTCCCTAGGTACCTGCTGTGATGGGCAGGATACGGAGCAGCATCAGCTTGGTTTGCATTGGGGGGGGCAATACTTACCCCCATTGTACTTTGCCAAGATTTCTGAAGCAATGCTCCTGCAATATTTTAAAGTAAGGCAACACGTTCCTGTGGTCTTTTAGAAAGATTCAATATCACTCATTTCAAGGAAGCTACAGCTTCCAAGTGGAAAGGCCAATGTGAGTTGCTCCTTCTCTGCCTAAAAAAAACTTGCTGCTTGTGGTGGGGATTGGTGATCTGATTATAACTCTATTGTCTTGAACATGGCTTGAGCTACCTCTCTGAACATTTTAACTTGCCAAATTCAGTGTATTTATTTCTTTTTGCTGAGTCTATGGTTTAAAAATAAAAGCGGATTTTAACGAGAAGTCTTTTCATCTTTAAGGGAGAAACATCACACTTTTTAGAATATCAATGGAGAGCAATCCATCTCATGGATGGTTTCAGCTTAGCCTTCTGTGAACATGTGTCTATATCACAAAATGACCATGCAATTTAGCATGACAGGCAAGAGGCATTTTAAAGATCCTTAAGGGGATACACAAGCTGATCTGTTTGCAAAAGCGTGTGTAGATCCTGGCTCAGCCTGTATTTTTGTGTTTCCTCCTCTTTTACACTAACTAGCAATAAAAATTTAAGCTGTGCAGCAAAAATCCTTTTGTTTCAGGGGCCAGGCAAATGTTCCAGGTTTTGTGTATATTTATAGGAGATGAACTTGCTTGTGAGATGAGTTTTGTAAAATTGGATACAGCTTTACCCAGGGCTGAACTAGATCCATGGCTCACATTACCAGCAGTTGGTTTTAATGGAAAATATCTGGCTGATGCAGAGGAGCTCAGAAGGTGGAGGAGGGCAGTGGGGGATGTAAGAGGTAATGCACTAGACACATGGCCCTGGGTTGCCCTATACCCAAGCAAAGTTTTTTGGTGTTGGACTAGTGGGACAAAGAAGAGCATGAAGGATAAGAATGGAAGACTGTTTCGAGGTGACAAGCTTGTCCTAAGCCAAAGACAGAACTCTGTGCAGATCAAAGAAGCTTCTACCACGTAAAAATGGCACAGCAATGATGTAACAAGAAGGGGCAACTGTCAGGGGCACAAAGGTTGGATAGATGTCAGCACTCCAGGGTTGACAGGGATGCTCATATTGAAATGTTTGCAATACCTATCATGGCCTTTTGGGACCTGGGTCTGTGCTGTCTCTGATGGCTGGCAGAGCTGGCAGTTGCTGCTGGGACAACTGTCCTACCTGCAGGTGCTGAAGGTCAGGCCACCAACTGCAGACCCTCAGCTACATGATCTGACCTCCAAGCCCTTTAGTTTGCAGAGCCCTGGGAGAGGAGGAGGTTTTACTCAGTAGCATTTATGAAAGTGATCCCAGTCCCTAGGAGGTGACAGTGCTCTCTGGCTTGGAGATATATTATCTCCTCCTGCCTGTGCTCTGTGTTAGCTCCTTGGGTTCAATGATAATGTGAACTGTCATCCTGAGAAATATATGGGTGCCTGTTTACCATTCGTGGAGCAGCACTGCTCTGATGACACAGCATACATTACCCCAAAGTTCACTGGAGGACAGTGAAGGTGATTAGGAAGGGAAGAAAGTTGTTTTTCTTCCAGTGGCTTGAGAGCCAAGTCATGAAAGGTAAAATGTTCTGGGGTGGCTGTAGCTGCACCTGCACCCCTGGGGACCGACAGGGCTGGGAGACCCTGGCTGGTCCTTGAGAGGTGTTTTGTCTGTAATTCAGACTCCCTTAATACAAGTGTCCCATCCCAGATGTCACACAGTCTTCTGGCTTAATGCTGTCAGTGATTTATCTCATTTCCCAGCACGTACTTTGGGACACGTCTGCCTTCATGCTCAACCCCTTGTACTCGGTGCTGTGTATGATGGTGGTCCTGGTGTCCCGGCCTTAGCATTTCTTCAGCCTCAGCTATGCCAGGTTCCCAAAGCTTAAAGAATCTCTTTTAAAGCTTCATTGGGCTGTACATCTCTGGCAGATGAGTCTGGTACACACCAAACATCTGGGGACACAAACGGCCCGAGGGACTCACCAGGCCACGTTGCTGCTCACCCCAGTGTGTTTTGTATCTTCCTGCAGTGGGTGGCAATTAAAGGGGGTTGATGAGACTGAGCCTGTGGGCACAGATGGTCTGCGTGGTTGTGAGCTGTGAAGGATGCGGGAGGGATGAGCTTTTCTCAGAGCATCACACTAGAGGGTGCCAGATTGCTTTCCTCTACGCCACAGCCTTCCCTCGCACAGGTTTGGAGGTCTTGATGGCTCCTTCTGCCCCGTTAAATGCTCACTGTATGCACAAAGCCTTGCTGATAACCAGCTGGCAGAGCACTGACCACCCCGAAATCCCTGCCATGGACATGTTGTATCCTCCTCTGCGTAGGTTGCCTTGATCCCAAAGCCAGAGCTGACTCTTGAAATTCATCAGTAGCCAAACAGAAAGTTGGGTTGATTGTGGTATATGCCTTGCCCTGGTAGACAGCAAGTGTTGCTGGTCTTGTGTAGGGAGCGCAGAGGCAGCTGCTGTCATTCCCCACAGCAGGAAGGTTGGGATTTATCCCCCTCCATGATACAGTAGGTTCATGTGTAACCCTCCAGTCAGCACATCCTACAACTTTGATGGGATGCTGCTGTCATTGCTGGCTTTTTGTGGCCTTTTCTCCTGCACCCCTAGATCACAAACCAGCACTTTTCCTTATGCCTATGCTCTTGAGATGTTTTTGCCAAGGGCTGGAACTCATTTGTCTGGACTTTCTTCTTGGTTCTATCTGATAGTTGCTTTTCAGGTTATGGACCATCTGAATTCTGCTCCTCTTCTCTTGAGCACTTGTGCCCCTTTTGGGCTTGGTCCCACCATGCATTTCACAAGTATCATCTTGAATCTTCATCAATGGCATCAATCAAGACACTGTCTAGACCTAGATCTGAGGCAGTGAGCTATCACTAACCACTTTATTTTCAACCACTTGTGCCCTTTCCTCCTTAGCTTTTTCTACAGCCTTTAGCTGTCAGTTGGGCTTTCTAGGCCCAAAGCATCCATAATATGAATTCACCAAGATCCATGGATCTATCCATGGACACTATTATGCAGTTCCAGCCTTGCAAGGACATTCCTGCCTTGGTGAGTGTCTAGACCAACCTTTCTGAAGTTATTATAATTCATTAGGACTTGAGTTTTTCCTTCCAAACTGGTTGATGAATCTGTTCAGTGTACTAGACTCTCATCCATGTTAAGTGAAGGCCTCTAGGAAGTACCTCTCCTCCCCAGAAAGGTGAGGCTGGCACTTGTGATCCCTTTGAGTTTGAGATTATCTCCCAATGTGAGACATGAAGAGGTTGTGAGAAAAGGGGGAGTATAAAAGACACATGGGAGAAAATAATGATAAACTCCAAATCCCCCAAACTCTAATCCCTCCTATGCACAAACACACTCTCCCTCACATACCAAACAGAGTTTTTACCCCCAAAATGCCTATAGGGACTCCCACTCCATAAAACCTGTAATAGTAGTAGACGTTAGATATTGCAGGGGTGGGTAGCAAACTATCAGGCAGCTAAAGCCATGTAATGGTAAATTAGAAGCAATCTGACTCCTGAGTACTATCAGGGTAAACATTTCTTCAGTGGGAGAATGCCTCCAGCCCCACCTCTCGCTATCACGCACAGGTCCAGCGATGGGTGTTCTTCTTCCTCCTGTTGCTGTCACCCTTGGAGCCAGACCTCAAGCTGAGTGGTACTTGTTTCTCACCTTATGTGGGTAAATTAGAGCAGAAGTGATGTGAAGCATAATCACACCTGTCAATTAGAATTATCTTCAGTTATACATAATGAGTCAAATTAGAACCCATGTGTGTAGATCTGCTGGAGTGCAATGAATTTGCACCATGGATGGATTTGGCCCAGTTTTTGTGCCATTTGCACGTGTCTGTAAATGGCTAATGTGTGACAATCCAGGAAGAAGAGATGGGTCCTCTAATCCATCCTGGCTGCTTGCTCCAGGGCATTCATGTTTGCATATTTGTATATTTGGGCATTCATGTTTGCCTGCTTTTATTTTAGAGTCTTGATATTATCAAGAACTGCTGGCTCATCTAAATGCCATCCCATTTGATTTTCCTGGAGGTGTTAGTAGTGCTCTGTTTCATCATCCTCGGAGCTTTGGAAGACAGAGAAAGCAGGACTTTCCCTGCCAGTTGCACAAAATCCCCTTCCCCAATATTCATTGCTCTTTACAACAAGCCAAGATCAGAGGAGTTTGGGAAACAGCTGTGGGTCCTACTGCTCACTGTTGTATTGTGGCAGCTCATCTTTTCTGGAGTTGAATCTCAAACCAGTTCACAGCATGAGCAGAATCTTTCCAGATTGTTCTGGTGCTGTTAGTGTGGTGTTTGATTAGTAACTTGTGCTTTGGTTATCAGTGAGAGGACATAGTCTCTCATGCCATGTCCTGCACCAGGTTCTCCTCTCAGGCTCTCAGGCTCAGCTCAGGTCCTGAACCATCTGCCTTGAACCTTGCACAAGTCAAGGTGGCAGTGTCTCACCTGAGCATGGGCAGAGCACCTGGAAGGAGACTTGGGAACAGCAGCTGCTGCAGAGCCTGTAGAAATTTTCTTTCCTTTTCCACGAAGTGTCCTGGGTCTGGCTGCTGGGTACCATGACCATTCTCTCTGATTTAGCATAATTTGGTTGATTA
This sequence comes from Urocolius indicus, assembly GCA_013401255.1. Classification (NCBI taxonomy): domain Eukaryota; kingdom Metazoa; phylum Chordata; class Aves; order Coliiformes; family Coliidae; genus Urocolius; species Urocolius indicus. The sequence continues at coordinate 244,633 of WBNH01001040.1, forward strand.
TTCTCATGATCATATCAGGGGATTAAAATTCAAGGCATTCACCTCCTCCTTCCTGAACTGAGATCTCACTGTTTGGAAAAAACAGTGTCACTTGCCTTTTGTATCCTTGTCCTTCTCTCTAGTTCTACCAAATTTTGCAAGCTTTAAATGTTCATGCTTACAACACAAAGGAGGGCAAAAGGGGAGCCTGCCCTTATTTCAGGCACTGTTGCATGCCAGCCTTTCCATTGCTAATAACCAAGAATGTTTTCTTAGGTTATGGTGGTAGGGCAAGTAGGTGTCCAGTGCTTTGCAGAGTACAAACTGTTGCGCAGCCAAGGCTTTGAAATAAGTTATTCTTATTGTGATTCTTGTTTATAACACTAGATTCATTGTTTGCAATTTTGTTCAGTGGCATCCAATCAATAGCAGAAAATAAAATATTATTTCGAGTGGTGTAGACATTCCACGAGAACGTGATTGATTGCTTTAATTTCTGTCTTCCTTAGTGTTTTTACTAAGCCCTGCCTTGATTTCTTTCATTCCGACTAGTTCTCTTCAGCATCAGTTGTTAAATAAAGTGACATATTTATTATAGCAGCTTTATTTGACAGATTGCAGGTTGACATATTTTAGATTTTTTTTTAATTAATTTTTCTAATCTATGACTGTATGTGTGTGTGAAATTAAACACTTATATATATATACACACACTGTGTAAAATTAGTGTGTGTATGAACATATTTAAGGGCAAATTTTCACAGAATCAGAGAATGTTAAGAGCTGGAAGGGACCTCGAAAGATCATCCAGTCCAACTCTCCTGCCAGAGCAGGACCACCTAGAGTAGGTCACACAGCAACAAAGCAAAACTAGAGATTTTAGGTGGTGTTTTTAAGTGCTTAACTTAGCCCTTTAACTAGCCCAAACTGAATCACCAGCAAGCAGGTGATCATGCAATGTAAGTGATCAAATTAATGTGTGTAATATAAAGGTATCACCGGTTGGATGAAGTTTATATCTCTTCAAGTGACTGCAGCACGAGGCTACATGAACACTCCTGGTTTTCCATGTTTTACAGGGTTAGTTTAACAGATTGCCACTGAGAATAGTTATATTACAACAAGCCTTAGAAGGTGGCTTTAATGTTTGTTTTGCAAAGATATTTCAGAAATGTTTGGATAAGTTCTTTGTGGTAAAAAAACCCAAACAAACTGGGTATTTGTTGGAATTGTTTCTGGATGTCTTCAATCCCTCATGGGAGCACCGGTGTCTCTGTAAGTCTGGCACGCACAGGGCATGGAGGTTAAAAATCAAACTCTTTGGGTGGTGTATACGGACTTAATCCATTTATTCCATGTAGGGATATGGGCCATGACATTTAGTACGCCTCCTAAATTATGGCCTAAATGAACTCTTCATCCCTGTAAATATTGCATGACTTTAAGTTGGGTACCCCAGGACCTTAACTGTCAATCCCAGAAATCCAGTGTCATGGGGAACATGGTAACTGCTTCCAGCTTTAGTTGGGGAAGTTATTTGGCTGTAAATCCTAGTCTTGGTAGAGGACTGAGCATTGCTTCATAACATGCCCAGTGTGCTTTGGGTAAGGAGTTTCATAGCTAGAGAACAGCTGGGTGCTGTTAAACATTCATTCTTGATCCCTGGACGACTCCTCCTTTTTTTGTGCTAATCTGACTTTTTCATTTAAAATGGCAATTGTCTGAACTTGCTTAGCAATTGAGGATGTTTTCATAGCAAGGAAGCATTAGAGACTACACAGACTCTGAACCGCATATTGAACATGGAGTGCATTTGTGTTTATTTTCTAATCCTTTCAAAATGTTGTTGGGGTAGGGTTTAAGCCCAGCCATCTCCCTTTTCATGAACATAGCTTGTTGTCTCTGTACTTAAAAAACCCCACAACCACCAAACAACCAACAAATAAATCCTATTACTCCAGAATATGATTAGTGTTCTGGTTTGAGTTATAAATCCCCTTCATTTAAAATGCACTGTTGCTACAAGTTGGGATTTGAAAGTACAATCATGCAAATTCCATTTGCAATGTTTTCACTCTAGTAACCTTGGCAATACTGCAAACACCTCTCCTGTTTGATACACACAGTTTGGGAATCTCAATTATAAAGCTGAAAGGGGGAAGCTGCCAATTTGTACCAATCTTGGGAGGACAGAGAGGTCATTTCTGGGATAAAATCTGGCTGCCACGGGAGCCAAACCTTTTTAGTCCACCCCATTCTAGATATTAGTGCTTTATTTTATGTTGTTTTGCACTGGTTATATTGAGCTTTACAATATTTAAGTCCCTTGTATAAATCAAAATCACGGAGCATAAATATTTATCAGCAAAAGAAACACATTGCACAGGAGACAGGCTCAGGAACAAAATAAGCCAAATATTGCTTATAAAGGCAAAACCATTTTCGTCCTATCCAGTGTTAAAGTGTAAAGCAGTCACAGATACAAGCACTTTAATTCTTTTTCTGTTTGATATTAAACATCACAGACCAGCACGGCTGTTCGTGCTGTGGCCACCTGTTGATTGGGGCTGCTGTTGAAGGGAAGCAGTGGGGTTTCCCTTGGGCACACCTCCCTTCTGAACAGTAGAAGCCTTGCCTCCTGCAGGCATACAACCCTGAAAACAGGCTCCTGCCCAGTGCTGCATGTCCTGCCTGCGATGACTGGTGACTGCTTTGAGGTGGACCTGGAATGATAGGTCAGACCTGACTACTGTTGTGTTACTGTCTAGCTGGTGGAACGTGGAGGATGCTTTGCAAGAGGCATTTTGTTGCGAATGTGGGAGAGCCAGAATTTCTGTTTGTGGGTGCGAACAAAGCCATGGTAAGATGTGGCAAGAAGCTTGCCTTGTCAGCCACTACCCTCTGACTGACAAGCTGCTCTGACATTTTCCCACCCAGGAGGCTCCTTACCCGTGTTGATTTTCTGACAGCAGCTGCTCTTAGAAATTCCTGCACCCAACTTCCTGAGGCCGTGGCTTGGAATTGTAAAATCATTTCAGTTGGAAAAGACCTTTGAAATCATCAGGTCCAACCACTCACCTCACACTGCCAAGCCCACCACTAACCCATGGCCCTCAGCACTTCATCTATGCATCCCTTAAATAGCTCCAGGCGTGGGGACTCCACCACCTCCCTGGGCAGCCTGGGACAGTGTCTAACAACCCTCCCAGGGAAAAAGTTCTTTCTCATCCCCAATCTAAACCTCCCCTGGAACAACTGGAAGCCATTTCCTCTTGTTCTATCACTTGTTGCTTGGGAAGCAGAGACCGACCCCTACTTCACTACAACTCCCTTTCAAGTAATTGTAAAAAGCAATTGTGTCTCCTCTCAGCCTCCTGACATTCACCCTTTAGGTACTTATAAGGATGGCTATCAGGAGGGTGGGGTGATACAGCTGTTAGCAATTCTTCGGCTGAGTTCAGGCGGTGGCTGTGTGGCTGATTGCTCTGGTTGCTATGTGCTCTCTGCCTCAATGTGAGCAGGATAGGACAGAACCTGCAGGCTGAGCCTGTTGGGGTTCGTGCATGGGCGCAGAGTCTTGAGGACAGAAAGCAGGATTTGGGAAGTATTTCTTATTCACAAGAGCAAAGGGCTCTCGTAATTCCCTTAAAAGGGGAATACTGTCGCATACTCTGCCTTTCTGCTGCGTGCACTTCCTTCAGAAAGATTTTACTTAGAAACAAAACACCTTCCCTGTGCCTTATGAGCATGAGAGCACCCAGCGGCAGGGCAGAGGGGCTATACAGGGCCCTTCCTCCCTTGGCAAGAACTCTTTGTGCAGCCCTATTGTTTTGCATTCCTTTTCAGGCAGGCATTCTGCAGCCTTTAGCTTTGTTTGGGTTCTATAGCAGAGTCAAATGTTAATAGGTTTGTTGTAGTAAAATGTTTTATGGGACAATTTAGCTTTAGCTATATCCTCCCCCTCTCCTCCTTTTCCCCTCCCTGCCTTGCTTTTCTTCAAAAAGGGAATGGAACTGCATGGTGCTGTTTGTCAGGGTGTGAGAGGCTTGACTATGCTCACTGTCCTTTCCCACTCAAGCAGAGAGTGCACTTGGGTAATAACTTCGTGTACATGCAAGACTGGTGTTTCCTCCATCTGTGATCTGCAGATGATCCTTTCTGTATTTGTTGGCTTTGAGTGGGATTCACGCAAAAAACCAGTTTCATTTAAGCACAAGGAAAAACTTATGAGGAGGATGGAGCCCTGGCACAGGCTGCCCAGGGAGGGTGTGGAGTCTCCTTCTGGAGGTTTCCAAATCTGTCTGAACATGTTCCTGTGCCCCCTGATCAAGAGGAACCTGCTTTAGCAGGACGTTGGTCTGGATGATCTCTTCCAACCCCGAGCATGCTGTGATTCTATGATTCATCCCACCTTGCACAGACAAGTCTGATCCCCATCCCAAGGACGAGGAGTTGTACTCAGAAAGCTTGTCCACAGGGGAGGTTAAATGTTTTTGACTAGTCTTCACACCTCTCATGCCAGCCTTCTAGCCCTTGCTGCATCACCTGTTGCACAACTACTTTTAAAAGGTTGGACACTTTCCCCTGTATGGCAGCAGTCCTTGCAGGATGGAGGGTCAATTTGGGAAATAATGTGTGTTTCTGGTACAAAACAATTATTTGCAAACACTCACTCATCATTTGGAAAATTGTATTTGAAGCAAAGGAGGAATGAGGCGCTCAGCCAAGCTTATTGTGTGTCAGGCTGCTTAATGTCTGTTCTCCAGCAGCTTCCCCAGGATTACAGTCCTCCTGGTAAGATCTCAGCTGTGCTTGGAGGCTGTTTCTGGGATGCTGAAATGCTTCAGGATCTGTGGCCATGTCTTCTGTGGCTAGCTGGCTTCTTATTAAAAAATCACTTGAAAGCCAATACAAGTGCTTTGTGGACACCTTGAAATCCCCCCATAAAACCTATAAAATCAGTATTATTCAAGACAAAAGGATTTGGAGTGGGATGTCTGGAAGCAGACACCTTCCAAGTACTACAGCCACGGGGGTGAAACATGCGGCCAAGTGAGGACCCAGGAGGGGAAAGAGGCAGATGAAAAAGAACAAACTATTTCAGTCTTCAGAAACTTTTGTGCTCTGCCTGTAACCGGACAGTCTGTTATCCAAGTGAGCATACAGGGGGGAAAGAAAACATTTGCATCACAATGAAGAAACTATCATATCCATGGCTACCATGGACAAGTGTGTTCAAAAGAGATTGACTTAAGCCACAGGTAAAGATGGTGCTGGCACCTCAGCTGACCTCACCAGCTGTCTGAAAACTCCACCACAGGTGCAAAAAGACACACTTGCAAAGATACTACTTGGATGCTCTCTTTTGGGAAATTCCATAAAATTCATTGACAGTAGGAGCAAGAACATTCCTGAGCACCAAATAGAATTCTATGATTTTTTTTTTCTACATCTGTAGAATTTAATGCTGACCAGGATCATGTTTATGAGTCTCTTTAACAATTTATTTTCTATTCAGTTTTGTTGGCAGAATGCAAAACAGAAAACATAGTTGCTATTACAATGTGTAGAGCATCTTCCTAAGGATTTTTGCCTTGAGAATCATAAAAGAAGCATGTTCCTCATCAGTTATGGCTATCCTTTCGTCAGTGTTTCCATTTTCCACTAATACATCCCATTGTCAGAGGTCTTCAGTACAGAACATTGATGACAACTTCCTGTCACAGCTGATTTGAGCAATCAACGAGGAGGGGTGTGCTGCTGGACCTGGTGCTGACAAAGAAGGAGGGTCTGATTTGGGATGTGAAGGTTGGAGGCAACCTTGGCTGTAGTTACTGTGAGATGATATCGTTCAAGAAGAGGCAGGTCACTAAGAAGGATTGAGACCCTGGATTTCAGGNGCCTTGCCAGAGCAAATGACCATACACGATTTACTGTTTTAGAGGGCTGTTGCACTGTGGAAATGGGAATGTACAAATGCATCTTGTCTTGTGCTTGTGTAGTGAAGGAATCCCAAATCATGAACTTCTGCAAGAAGAAGGGCTGGAGGGAAAATTTCCATGCATGCTGGCAAGGCAACAGGCATGCTAATTAGCTGGGCTGTTTGTTACTCTGGGTCTCTAAGGACCTGGGTCTGTTCAGGGATTTCTTAATTCTTTCCCTCATTTCCCACTTGTTTAGTTGTTTTGCTTTCTTCTTTTGGCCTTCACCTGTTTGATCTTGTGGGAACAGCTACTAAAGACTCTGAGGGGGCTTGTCAGTGAGTAATTGCTAGCACCCAATAATTAGTTGAACTAATCAGAGGTGGTTAAATGTGATGGGATAATAAATATAGTAGCTCACCACTGTGATTTGTAGAATAGAAGTGAAGCTGTTGAGGTGACTGTTTGCACTTATGAGCAAACAGTGAAAGAGAGCCTACAGGAGCTCAGTTTAACTTGGCTGGGGGTTCTCATTCAAGTAATTAGGTGTTGTTTGGTCTTGGTAGCCTGATGCATAGGCAACTCCAATCCTTGAGCTGCAGTCAAGCTGCGTGACTGTCAGGTGTTGTTACCTCACCATAACTTGTAATTCCTTCCTTGGAGCTTCAATTTAGGAGGTTGCAGTGTATGCTGAGTGGAGAAATTCTGTCTCTTTTTGCCAGTTGTTTTTAGAGATTTTGGATTTGGAATGAGGACTTGGAAATCATGACTCTGGGTTTTGATGAGGGTCTCTACAGCCTGGTTTCTTCTCTGCTTGGAGAACTTTAAAACCTGAGTACTTGCATTGCTGTTTTTTTTTGCCACTTGGCCGACACTGGTAAAGGGCATGTTTTTTGATCCTTATCTTGTGAGATGGTAGCCTTTGGCACATTGCACCACCTCAGACACCAGTCTTTTAGATTGAAACTCCTACAGTGGGCAGTGGCTGAGGTTTCATGCCCAAAAAGTCAGTGCAGACATTACACAGAGAGTGTAGTGCCTGCAGGGATGGGCAGAACCCTTCAACAGAAAAGGTAAACATGTACTGTCTCCTTTCTCCTCTCTTGAATTTTAGATAGTACTCCTGTCATCCTGTGATTTCATGCCTTTATCTCTGAACAATCATGTCCTAGTTTTCTGCAGTGTTGCTCTAATTGTGTTCTCTTTGGTTGTGTCTCGGCTAGAAGTGGTAATTGTATCCCACTCTCCTCACGTTGCTGACCAAAACTGTGGAATGTGGCTTGTGTGGGCCACTTGTGCCAGCTCTTATCATCTGTTGGCAAGAGGCTTGGTTTGCTTTTCCTTTTTATAAGCAATAACTGTGAATGAAGTGCTGGATCTAGAGTAATGACAGGGGAACCAAACCACTTTCCTCCCATGCCACTACCTCCTGAGGATCCAGCCTCATTTGAATTGAAGCTCCTGTTTCTGTCCTATGTACTTTATACAGATTTTTTTTTTTTTTTTTCCCTCAGGATCATAGAATCACAGAAGGGTAGGGGTTGTTAGGGACCTCTAGAAATCATCCAGTCCAACTGTCTGCTGAAGTAGGTCCACGTAGATGGTAGAAAGCAGTTCATGGAAGCTTATGCTGAAAGAATAGAATTTCTGCCCACAGAGGAAATATCCTCATCTCAAATACTTGAAGGGATCATTTGGTGGTCACCCCAGAAGAGAGAAAGTGAAACTTGTGTCACTACCATAGCTTGAAATTGACTGCTGAAACTCGGTGTGTTATCCTTCTCACAGTGTATTGGCTATTGCAGATGGCTTGTTTTCTTTCCTCTTGAACACTTTCCAATTCGTATGAGTAGTTCAATAGCAAAAAGACAGGACAGATTTATTTCCTTTTGTCCCTCCTTTCCTCTCCCCTTTGAATTTCTGCAAGACTGGAAGTGTTGCTTCATAGAACCAGTCTTTAAAATTCCCTGTAATGATCACCATTTCCTACCCAGACCTAGCCGTCCTGGGAGGCCTCAGTCTTGCCATAGGGGAGGTGAGAGGTGTGAGTATGTCTGTGTATCCCAATGCTTGTTTACCACAAAGGAACATTTTAATTTTTATGACTTTTTTTTTTTGGTCACAGTTTTCATTTTTCATGTTTAAGAATCATTGACACACTCTCTCTCCAAATATTAACTTGCCACTCCTCTCCTGTGATGTGTCAGAGACAATTTGGGGCAGCTGTGAGCACCATAGATTATCTTCAAATAAACTGTTTTGGTTTTTTTTCTCTTGTTTTACATGCTGACTTTCATCACTTTTTCTTCAACATGGAAAAAATAAGACCAAACCCAAACAATTCCATGTGCAGGAACCCCTGTGCAGAACTGGTTTGTACATACAGGATAAGAAACAAACTGCATCTAACATTGCTAAGCCCACAAAGCCCAAATCCATGACAATTTTAGTTGTTTTTAAGCACTGAGATGGCCTATATGGCTTACAGAAAATCTAGTTTGCCTTGTCTGCATACCTCTTGTTGTTTGCCTGGCTTCCTCTTGTCTCTCTGTCCCTGGAAGAGAGAAGCTGCCACTTCTTGAGCATTAGAGAAAAGCTTCTTGCGCTGTAGGCTTATAAATAATAATAGAAACCTATAACTGTTCATATAGTACATGCAAGTTAAGCACTGTCTGTATCTGGAAGAAGTATTCATATTTTATGAGATTCTGCACAGCCAGCTAGGCACACACACAATACTGGAACAGGTAAACAAATAGCAATCTGGGCCTTAAACTGTGTGTTTCTTCACCAGCAGTAGTGGTCTGTTCATTCAGAATCACTTTTTCTTTCTCACATTGAGCATGGCATGGGGTTCAGAGGGATGTGTGTGTGAGTGCAGGGTCATCCTGTGTTCTTTTCACTGAATCTAAACATATACATTTTTACGATGAACCTTAACACCAGAAACAATCAACAGATGTTTAAAATGTGTTGGGTTAAAGACCTATTTCATATCCAAATTCAGTTCCAGAATTCCCTTCTCAGCCACTAATTTGCATAACATTTTATTTACGCTCGTTAACCATCAGGAGACTCTCTAACTCAGCAAAAGTGGATATTCATCAATTTCCCTTTGGTAATGAATTGATATGACACTGAAAACCATTGTAAGCCTTCCTGTATCTGCTGCAGTACCTGGAAAGTGTGTTGTGTAGCCCAGCCACTTCATATCTGACAAGGATGCCTTAGGGGAATTCTTGTGTTTGATTTCAGTGGAATAAATGAGCCCTGAAGAGAGGCAGTAAAAAATATGAGACCGTGAGTGCATGCTAATGAACCCAGGCCTGCCTAACTGTGACGATTCCCAAAGCCTCTCCAAAGTGCTGCCTGAAGCCCAGGAATTTCTTCCAGTTAGTCCCTGAAGCTTTTGAAGCTGCAGGAGTGTTGCTGCAATGGGAGGAGAGATGGGAGGAACCACCATGACCAACAAGCCAGAACTGAAAAAATGTGTGAGAAATTTGGAAACTCTGGACAAATGGGGAAATGTGATGCTTGGGATGTGCTGACTTTGTTTTCAGACCTTGAGGGAGTTGTCTTTTATGTCAATGGCACAGAGGAAACCAGCAATAGTAAGTTCAGTGTGGCACGTTGTTAAAGGAGGGATACTCACACACGATTAATTTGGAGTGACTTATTTCTACATAGTTCAACTAAACTTGTAAAAGCTTCACATTTATTTATTGTAGTATTAATTTTTGAAATATGCAAAATATGAGATAGGTGTGTATGGATGTGCATACCTGTATGAATATGTACTCTGGGTTCTGCTGAATTGTCCAAATGTATCAGCAAGGGACAGATATGCAGACATTTCTGGGAGAGATTCATCTGATTCAACCTGGCCTTTTCTTTTGGAATAGGATGCATTGTGTCCTCTGTTTTATGGCTGTTTTAATGCTGATGAGGGGGACTGCTGTGGTGAATGGCTGAGGTCTACAGGTCTTTGTTGCTGTCTGTATTTAACCACATGATAGCCTGGGCCATGCCAAGCACAGGAAGCCTTAACCTGTCCAGCGAGAGAAATAGTAAGGAAGTCAAAAGCCACCAGTTTCCTGGGTGAACCTGTAGCAAGTTTTGTCCCTGATCAGTGACGGAGGACCATACCCAGCCTAGCCACCTGTTTTAGCATCTTTGCTAATGGCAGGTAAAAAAAATTAAAAGGGGACTGGAAAAAAAATGTAAATGCCAGTCACAACTAGGACAGAATGGATTTATCTCTGCATGGGAGAAGAAGACATTGGGGAGGGCCTTTCTCACCCCTCTCTGCTCTGGATCTGGAGGGACTCTGCATCTTACAGCCCCAAGTTGTGATTTGAAGTAATTCTAGGACAAAGCCGAGGCTCAGTTAATAATGTAAGACAATTCTGGGAGTGGGGGCAGGGGATAGCCTGCTGTTCCTTGTATTGATCAGGAATTAATGTCTAACCTTTAAAAATGCAGTGGAGAAGCTCAGTGTGATTGTGAAACCCCACTTTGTGCTGTGATCAGTTGCCTCTGGGGACCTGTGCAGCTCAAGCTGCTGATTACAGATGCATTTGGAAAAACCTGAATTTTCAATTTTTCACATGAATCTCATAAAGTGAAATGGACTCCTGCTGGGATTTATGAAAACTGGTTTACTCTCCGCTGCACTCAATACATCTGCTCCTTAGCTAAGTTGGGAGAGTGCTCTGACCAGACAGGCGCTGCAAGAATTATTCCACCCTCAGCAAGTTAATTGCTGCATTGTCAAGTAGCATAGTTATCCATCCTGCCGCTTCTGCTTTCTCTCTCTTTTCCCTCCCCTCCCCTCTTCCTCTCCAAGAGCTGACGTGTGATGTCTTTTTATTTTTTTCTCTTCCTTGCCATCTGTTTCATGTTTGTAACTTGGGGAGGGTGGGTGTGTGGTAGTGTAGCTTGCAATGAAGTTTGCTGGTAGAGGCATTTCTTTCACTCTGATAATTAGATTTGTGTTTTCATTACTCCCAGTTCTAAGGGCTGTGCAAATAAGACTAGATTATGCATTAGTGATATGCCCCAGTGTTTAAAACATTCCTATTGTTGGGGGAGACTGGCTCCATCCTGTGTTCTTCCCTTTCATGGAATTCAATTATATTTAAACTATTAACAAGGAAAGTCTAAAAATTCTATTAAAATGTCAGTTTAATAAATCTTCCTAGGTTTAATCTTTCATTTCTGGACTGGGGGAAGGATGAATTATGACAGTTTTAAGTTTTCCCAGAGCAGCCCCTGAGTGTTAAACTGTAACTCTCAAAGTGTTTCTGAACCTGCCTCTATTTGTAAAACAATTTGAGGCAATAGGAGAGTGCCTGGGGTATTTATTGAAGTCAGGCACTTCAGGTCCAGACCTGAAACACGCTATGACTGGAGCAACTTGCACTCAGTCCTTTGCTTCAAACCCTTAGAAAGAAATGGCATAATTTATACCTGGTCTCCACTCCCCTCTGCAGGCTCTTAAAGGTGAGGCTATCTGGCTTTAGGTCTGTGATTTGGACCCAGCTTTTTATTTCTCTCTTCCTCCACCTGATACTTCAGGAGTATCAAGGGACCTGCTGTCCTTCTGGTTGGTACCCTTTTGTGGTGAGCACCATGTGAACATCCTGTGTAAATGACGCTCTCTTCTCCCCCCCCTTTCTGTGCACTGTACTTCAACTCTTGGTAAATGCCAAGATTGTGTCTCCTGTTTCCTTCAGCTAACTCCAGATTTGAAGCTGCTTCAGTGTCTAACACACAGGGAGTATCCTACTGTCTCCTTTCAGCATTCCTGTGCTTGAAATCAGGAGTCTTGTATGACCATATAAAGAGATGGCAATGTTTTAACCCAAATAAAGAAAATCCAGCTCTTGGTCCTACAGCCTTGTGACTGTAACGTAGAGGATGCAGGTGAGGAGATTGTTTTGAGACCTGAAGTCCTCCTGTGTGGAGACCATGATTAGGATGATGTTTTGGGTGATGTTTTTATGAAGGAATTTGTACCTTTGTTCTGCCTGTCCAATAAAAATGTGGACCTTTGCTAGTTCTAGGTGGTGATGGTTGCAGAGAGCTATGAGTGGCAGGTCTGACCTTAACAGACTCAGATGGATCTGGATATGAATGGAAACGGATCAGGATTTGTGCTGATATTACAGGCATTGCTCATGTGTCAGGGAGCAGATCCAGAACTGGGAGCAAATCCAGCAAGTGTGCACTTTTCAGAGGATGGATGATGAGAAGAAAAATCCAGATGCACACCATAGTGTGGACTGATGCCGGAGCTGATGCACATGAGGATTCATGTTGAGATGGAAGAGATTTTCATTAGTTTCTTGGCTTTGCTGGGGAATCCCTACGTGCGGGCAGTGAACTGCCTGCACAGTAGGGAAATGGGCTCTCCCATAAGTGGTGGAGCCTCTCTTGATAGGAGATACTTCCACGTGGGAAATGCTGTTGCGGGTGTTGGTGGCATGGTGTTTATCGAGGAGATTCTGCTTTAGCAGGGGAATGGACTAGATGACCTCTAGAGGTCCCTTCTAACTCCTACCATTCCGTAATTCTATGATACTAAATGAGAAATGAGTCCCCCAACAGCCCTGCTGACTAGTGACCTGTGTGATGGCCTAGGGACACTAGCATTTTGCAGGGTGCCTGGCATTGCTTCTTGGAAATGGACATGGATGCAGCCTGGCACAGCCCACCAAAAAAGTCAAGCTCCCTGCCTCCTCTCTATTGCAGTCACATTTTCAACTTCTCCCAAATGTTTAAACTCAGTAAAATTGAATTGCCCTATTCCAGCCCTGGAAATGGAGAAAGCCCGTGATCAGCAAGAAGGGTCAAATTGTTCTTAGTGGCTTCTAGGGAGAAAGAGGTTGATAAATGTTCTAATGCTTTGGTCAGCTGGGCTGTGGCAAATAGCTAACGCCAGGCTACAGGGAGAGCATAGGGGGTGCAGTGCTTTGTTTGGGTGAATAAACCATGCATGTTCATGGAATATTAATTAATAATAAATGAACATGCATGAATTATTCATGCTCATAAAAGCAAATTTGCCCTGAAGGCATAACACAAGATAGGTTTTAAGAAGGGTTCTTTTTTTTTTTTTTTTAACTAAGGGATGGATTTGTATAGGGCATAACTGATTGGTGGTAATTTGTATCCAAACGTAGTGTGACTGCTGTGCCAGAGTATCTCAGCATACTGAACAGGCACTCCTGCTTCCACTAATGCTGTTTTAGTCATTCGTCTTCCAGGATGCATATAGGGACCTACTTGCTCTGAATCCCATTTGACTCCAGCAGGCCAAAAACAGTCCCCTGAGTTAACACCATTGCTGTTGCAACAGGGATGGATTTGTCCCTGCACGTTTGTTCTGCTGACAGGTTTGTTCCACCAGCGTGTAGCACAGATGTCTCATACATGATGCAGAATGTCAGGTAAGATTTGAAGCAGTGAGCTGACATAGGAAATATTGCCTCTGTGTTTTAACTCTAGATTATGCTAAACAAGCCAGCAGAACCTTTTGCAGTGCCAGTGTCTGGCCTTCTGGTCAAGAAAATAAATCCCAGCAAGAACTACTTAAATAAAATGATGCCTTTGTGTCTTGGTGATGTGCCACCATGACACCAGGGGCTGCAAGTTGTCCATAGCTTAAGAGATGTCTTGACTTTGCTCCAGGCTTGGCTTTACTGAGGCAAAAATGGGCTGCTGCAAGAGCTACATCTAGAACAGGTGCCACTGTGGGACTGTCATGTTTGCTCTGCCCTGTAAATGCTGGACTTGCAGGGACATGAGGCCCTAATGTGTCATAGCCATGCAAAGAAATATAAGCAAGTGTCTTCCTCTGGACAAAGAAGTGAAATGCAAAGGTTTTCCTCAACATCTGAGGCCATTTAAGATTCTCAGGCTGCCATCATCCACAGTTAGATGCTGAAACATGGCCCCCACCTATTCATATCCCTGCAGGATCTCTCATGTAGAGAGACTCCTGACCTCTCCTGAACAGCTGTGATCAATCTGTGTAAGATGGCTGTTGCTGCCAGAAGCCGCCTATTGATAGTGGTCAATCTGTAGCTCTCCCCAGATAATTAAAAACTCTCTAAAATATCACCCTGTTCCTCCCAGGGACACTGTCTGGGTGGTGTGTGTGTGACATCGTGGCTGAAGCCTCTATTCTCCTTCTCCAGCCTCCTTGCACAATCCCAGCTTTTTGTTATTTCGCACAGCTGATGAGAAATTGCAGCTGATTTCCAAGGTGGGCTGAGGAGACAGGTCCCTGCAATGTCCCTGCTCCACAAAGACACTCCAGTTTGACCAAAGTGTTGTCTCTGAGCAGGGAAGTGTGTCTTGTAAGAATAGCCACAGTGTGTCATCTACTGCTGCAGTGACCAAGTGGGGAAAGGGCTGTCTCCATCTCTGGGAAATGGGTCAAGACTCATGAAAATGGAGGGTGGTTTGGACATATGCCAAGTGCTGCTGGAAGGATTTTTTGGGCTGCCAGGTCAGGGGATGCACAGCAAAGGACGTAGAGCTAGCATGGGAGAAACCTGGTGCTCGTCAAACTTCCAGGCAGATTTTCATGGAAAGACATGAGGCAACATGAGAAACAGAGGTGAGATCCCCAGACACAGCTCAGGTCTGGTATGAGTGTGTGATCCTAAACTCCTTTTTTATTTTTTCTTTATTTTTTATTTTATTCACCCCAGAGGCCTACATTGACTTCCATAGCTAATAAAGAGCAGGGCCATAAACTCTGCTGCCTTTCCCCAGCAAGGCCATTCCCTTTGGTAAGCTACTTCCTCCTGTCTTCATCTTCCCATTATTATGTTTTTAGTTTCTGCTTTTCCAGCAATCCTTCACTGCTGAGCTGCTGCAGTTTGATCCCTTTTTTTTTTTTTCTTTTCTGATTCCATAACAAACATGTTTTAAATCCTTTGCTGCTGGTCTGCAGGCAGTTTTTCCAGGAAAAGTGCTTCATGTATTACAACTTAAAACATGGGTGGATTTATTAGGATTTAATATATTGGGAGCTAAGCCTTTGGTCTCCTCTTTCACATGGCTGTGGAGGCAGACAGATGGGAGTGATTTGAGTAATTTATATGTTAAGAAGTAATAATCTTTGAAACCATTTTATCCATCCAAATGCTTTTAACTTTGATCTTTCTGTTTTCTAGCAACACCTCGTGCTTCTTTTTTTTTTTTTTTTCCCAGGCTTCTTCACCTTTCAGAGATAACCATCCCTGATGACTTCTTTGAGCACTTCCCTCAGCTACAGAGAAGCAATGTCTGATTGTCACCCTGCCATCCAAATATCTCCACAATTAGCTGCGTTTTTGGTGTTTAGAGGTAGGCCAGCAAAGGGGAAATGCTCTTTAGACCTTGAAAGCAGCTTTGCTCTTGCACAACTGTAATCCAAAGCCTGAGATCTTGCTGTGTTTAGAAGTCAGTAGATTTACTAATTAACATTCTTCACTCAATTATAAAGCCCTTGATCTGAGCCTGTCAATAGTTTTTTTTTTTTTCAATATCTATAGAAATCTTCATTTTGTGTTTAAAGATTTAGCAGTTCCTTTCTTTCCCTCCAGACTAAGGCTTCATGGGGATGAGACACCGCTTGACGAAATGAGTTTCATGTCTCTGCTGGGCTGTGTCGAGGTGGTAGGAGGCCTGTTGAGAGGTTGTCCTTGGCTGCAGCTGGAAAGTGGGCTTAATTGCAATAATTTACTGGCCTGGGTAATTATCGGATTAAGGATCAATGTTGTGGGGGCAGCACTGGTGAAGATAAGGCTCAGAAAAAAACGGCAGGGCTGGTGCAAAAGCAGCAAAGGCATCTGTGATACCTCTTTTGGAAAGGTCCCACAGTTTAGCGAACAAGGTAGCTACAGACTGAGACTTACTTATCTCTATTTAGGCTCTATTCAAGGAGGATAAGAGGAGGAATATTTTTATTTCACCTTGTAACAGGGTAGAGACAGTCAGTGCTGTGTTGTCTCTCTTTCACCTCTTGCTATAAATACTTGCTTGCGAGAAGGATCTTCTCAGCCCACTTGGTTTGCATTTTAATTATTTTCTCTGTCTGGCACTCTTCATCTGTTGAGTCGTCTCTTCTTGTTGTTGTTTTGCTATGATATATTCAAGTTGAGCATGACCATGAACTGTATGTCCCACTTTATGTGGGAAATGCATATTAAGTTGTTTTTTTTTTTCCATAGGAGAAAACCCTGAAATGAAAAACTGGATGAAGACAATTTTTCTTAAGAATATTAGAGCCTATTTTAGGGGACTTAATTGATTTAGGCACATGTACCCTACAGTTAACTTTTTTGTTCTCTTTCGAGTTTCACTACCTTGCTAAAGTTCATGAGCCTTAATAAAATCTCTGATCATGCTTCTTTTCTTCCAAAATACTTTCATCATTGATTGTCTCATTGGATCACCTTCCTCCTTTCTTTGCAGCATGGGAACCCCTTATTGGTCTTGTCCATGCAGGATGTCTAAGTTTTGTATACGTTGAGTGATAGCAATGGTAAGGTATGGGTGATTGGTAGGTGTTGTGAGGAAGCCAATTCCTAAAGTTTGTCCTTGGCAGTGCTGTGAAAGAGCTCACTGGATAACCTGCTCTATGCTCTTGTAGCTGCCCTGGCTTGAGGTGGGCAGGGGCTTGAAGTGAAGGGCCAGACGGGAGCAAGGCTTGAAGGGAAAGCAAAGCTCACAATCTGTCATCTCTCAGCTCTCACATTGAAAGTGAAGGGGTGGGCAAGGTGTGAGAGGCAACACGCTCTAAGCAACACACTCCCCCTTCTGTTTTCTTCAGCAGCCAAGCTCTAAAGCCAGAGAACTCATCAGCCCTGGGTGGCTACATGGGTTTCGCATCCAAAAGTGCAGCTGATACCATTCCCTTTCACTTGCCTTGTGGTTGTTTGCTTTTTCCAAACACTCAAGTCTCTTGGTCAGAATGACTGGGACTCATCAAATTGGCATCCACACTGTAGATTCTGACTTCAAGAGGAGTCATCTGGGACTCCTGAAGGATCAGCAGAGATTGAGCCAAGGCAGTCGAAGGAGTCCAGGGCATGATTCATCTTCTCTTAAACCAGACATCTAACATAGGTCTGGAAGTTGTGCTCAGAGGGCAGATTTATCTCAGCTGTCTGTGAAAGGAGCTGATGGTGACTAGCCCAACATCCCTATTGTGGATGTCGGCATCTATTTGGGTGAATCCTTCCCACGTGGCTTTTGGCTGTGTTTGTATACAGACATCAGCACAGTTGGGCCATATCCTCAGTTGCTTTAGATGTTACCATAATCAAGA
>WBNH01001046.1:0-48846 GCA_013401255.1 Urocolius indicus
TGCCCTCCCCTCCCCCTCCCCCCGCAAAGAAGTAGCGAGGGAGAACAGATCTACAGATCTGTCCGTGCAGATCAGCTTCGTGTAAAAGAGAGAAGATCTGAGCAGCAAGTTGGTAGCAGAGTGGCCGCTTGATGCAACACAGGGGCCTAGAGTTCGCCAGGCTGCAAAAGAAAAAGGAGCTGGGGAGGTGAAGCCGAGCTAATTTCTCAACTGTTAGAAAGTAGAAGGGCTCTCCCCTGAGCTCCCCCGCCAGCGGTATGGAGGGAGATCCGTCTGAGAAAGGACTGATCTTGGCATGTCAGGGAAGCCTGCAGTGGAGAGATCGGTCGAGAACCACAGTCGAGGCTAAGAGTTCATATTTCTCGAAAGATAAAAGAGATTTTGAAGACCCGCCCGCACTTTAGAAAAGAGTAAAAGGCCGGCTAAGGGACGAGCAAGGAAAGAAGGCAAAGGAAAAAGCACCTCGTTGCTCCCCTCCCTCCTTTCCTTCTTGCTCAGGACACGTAGCTTGAGCAGTAGCTGGCTGGATGAAAACAGAGGTGGAAGGGGCACAGTATCTTTCAGGATGACTCGCATTGTCATATACACTTGTCCTCTTCTATTTAGAGGGGGAAATGGTTTTTTTTTTAAAGGTGTTTGTCCTTGCTGGTCGCCAGCAAACGTCTTTATGGGGGGTTTATTCACGTGAGCCTGTTTTAAAGGGAGAGACGAGGTACTAGAGGGAACTTGAGGGGGAAAAAAGAAAAGAAAAAGAGAAGTGGTAAGAGAGATCAACCAAGCTAAGGCTGAGAAAGCATCCCCCCTCTTCCCTGCCTATCGCCGCCCCTCCAGAGGACCGAAAGCAGGAGCGATTTGGGGGGGCAGCTCAGGCAACGCGAGTGGCAAGGCGAGGAGCCGTGCAGGAGCCGCACCAGCCCGGCTCGCCTTGCCAGACAACTGTTGCTGCTGTGCTGGGGGCCGCTGCGGCCGCGGGCGGGACCGGGGACCGCTCCTCTCTGCCCGGGGCTACCCGCGCCGGGCCCGGCCGCCGCCGCGGCTCTGCCTCCCTCCCCCCGCCCCCTCTCACACGTTCCCAACTGCGAAGCGGGGCAAGTTTGACACGTCGGGCGGCCCGAGCAGCCGCCGCCGCGGGCTCTGACCGGGCAGCCAGCCCAGCCCGGGGGGATGCCGCGCTCCTCTCCTCCGCCCCGGGACGGCCGCGCCGGACCCGCTGCCCCGCGGACCTGGGGCGGGCCGAGGGGCTCCGTGCTGGGCTCGTCCGTGTGTGTCTGTGTGTGTGTGTCCCCAGGGGCGAAGGGGACCCCGGGGCTTCGGTGAGCAGACTCCGCTCCCCTCGAGGCACCAGGGCAGCCCCGGCCAGGCGAGCCAGGGAGGAGCGGAGACGCAGCCCCGCACCTCGGCGGCAGCTGACGGCGGCTCCCGCACGGCCGACCCGCTTAACCCCCGCCTCCCTCTGCCTTTCTCCTCAGGGCTGGCCGCGCCGTCGAGGCCGGAGGCGCCGCGGGAGCAGCGAGAGCCGCAGGCAGGTGAGAGCAGCGGCGCATCGGGCTTCCCCCGCCGCTCCCTCGGGTTGAGGCGCCTTGGCGCTCCCCGCAGCCCCGTCCCGGCTCCCCGGTGGCTGTTCCTGCCAAGCCCGGCTGACCAGACAGCCGTCCCCTCGGGGAAAGGCCCAGGCCTGCGGGAAGGGAGTTCAGGGCGTCGAACAGAAGTGGCAAAACCACCTTGAAGTTGATGTGAGTTCCGTATGAAAAGGCCGTCACGTTGATTTTGAGCAAAAGCTGTCGTCCAGAAGGTGAGGAAGAGAAAAAACGAGTGGGGTCTGCCCGAAACCTCCTTCTTTACTCCACCTTTCCTTGTTTGTTTGCTAGTTCATGCCCTCTTTGACTTCTTGGTTGAGAGCACTGTCAGACGGTTGCAGTTATCATCGTTTTTCTCTCGTGGGTTGTGTTTGTAGTTTGGTGTTTTTGTGTTGGGTTTTTTTTTTTAAATCCACGATCCTCGAGCCAGCCAGTACATTTTTCTGCCCATCACTGTAATCCTGAGGTAGGCAAATTAATTACTGGCACGTGTTTGAAAAGCAGAAAGACCCCCTGCTAGTAAAATAACAAAACCATACTGTTGTCTTCAGTCGTGTTTCGGGATCGTCCAGACCTGGCATATTTTTGGAGAAAGAGGAAATACGTTTCAGTTACAAAACCACAAGTTTTGGGAGGTGAGCAACTACAGCAAAACCTCTTCACGTTTTCTGTGGTTCTCACTTGTACTTCAGCTTATGAGTAAATATAATGCATAGGGACGCTTATTTGTTTTTGTAAGAAGTCCATTGTTGCCCTTTCATTCTTGGCACCTAATTTCTCGCCGGCCGTCACCTGCAGATGAGTTGCAGCAAGCCATTTGCTGTAAAACAGCAGCAGTGTCTTCCTTCAGAAAACTGCTACGATGGGCAGGTGCCTTCAGAGGTGAGGGGCTCCGATGCCACCTGGCTTAGGTCAAACCCTTCGTTAAGGACCCACAAAGCTTAGCAGTGCTTTACTGGCATCAGCTAGTTTATCACCAAAACAGACCAACTCTGCTTATTTAAGGATAGGAGAGAAAAGCAGATCCTCGACACCAAAGATGGAAAGGGCCTGCTGGAGCCTTCGAGTGCATATACATCCCAGAGTAGCATTTAATCTCCCCCAGAAGAGGACGTAGCAAATATTAAACTAGTACAACTCTTGAGGTACTTTTTGCAAAGGTCAAGGCAGACATGGGCAGGATCATGGGGTCAGTGCATGATGGTTTACGTCTGTTACTGCACTTAATGCAATTATATAAAGGCTAAGGGCCTGTGAATAGAGTTGCTGCTGAAGGCCTCTGAGCCTCCTGTATTCCTGTCAGTTAAGGGCTGAGAAATACCTCCAACCAGCTGTAAAAAATTGCTTTGTGAATACAGGCCTCATGAAGTAATGATTAACACTCCTACCCTCCCTCCTTCTACACACCCTCCCCCCCACCTTTTTTTAGTAGTATTAGCATCTTTTACAGAT
Source organism: Urocolius indicus (assembly GCA_013401255.1). Taxonomy (NCBI): domain Eukaryota; kingdom Metazoa; phylum Chordata; class Aves; order Coliiformes; family Coliidae; genus Urocolius; species Urocolius indicus. The sequence goes on from WBNH01001046.1 coordinate 3,030, forward strand.
CACCTGCACGTCGGTTTTCATCCTTGCTCTTTTAAATCTGTTACCACTAACACTTTTGGCTCTGATGTTTGCTTTAGCTGTGACGTGCTGCCATCTCCTTTCTGGCTGTAGAGATCACTCTAATGAAGGACACTCAGCAATTAACTCTCATTTTTTTGTTGTTGTTGTTGTACTTCCAGGCAAGTTTTGTGGTGGTTCTTGTTTACTCAGCTTGCTTGCAGTAACTAGCTATCAACTCTTGCTTGAAGTGCCAGTAGTTTTTAAATATACTTTTGGAGAGTCTTTTTTTTTTCTATAAATAAATACCTTTTGGCTTTTATACTACGAGATACACTCCAGGTTCATCAGGGGCAGGTTAATTTAGTTGGTGTCACGTCAGCCCTTCCCCCCCAAAAAAAGATAAAAAGTTATTATAGCTCTTTTTTTTTTTCTCTGAAATATGTTATGAGGACTACTTAGGAAATGCTACATGGTGTTTGTTGACTCTGGCAGTGACCACACAAGTCTGTTTTGCCCAAATATTCCCCCTGTTGTTAGCATCTGTTTAGCATGACCACTGGAGCTGCTCTGATAGCCAAGTAATGCAGTTAGCAGTTCTTGCAGCCACTGCATTTATCTATGGTAGGGAGTGTGAGAGTGAAAACCCTGATGAAGCCTAATTAGCAGCAGAAGTGGTAGGAAAGGTTAGCAGATTTGTGGTACTGCAGACGTGATAAGCAGTCTGGGGGAAAAGAGAGCGTATAGACGTGTCAAACTTCAGAGAGGAGCACTCCAGCAGCCGAACTGAGTCTGAAATGAGGCTGATTCAGTTTAATTCCTCTTTGTGAGCATCATCCACTCCCGTTTGTGCATATAACCACAAAGGAGATGCATTTGTGCCTGCAGTGGTATCCGTGGATGTTGTTTGGAGCAGGGAGAAGAAGCTGCCCCTTAGTTAAATACCAGCACTTTTCTGTACAGGTGAGCCAGGGTTGCTCAGAACACCACACAGTCACGGGGCTGGCTGCACACGTGGGTGCACACAGGCACACAAAGCACCTGTGTGTGAATATACGATGCTTTGGTTTCCTCTCATTTTGTTTTAGCTCTGGACAGCCAGGCTTCCTCATTTGTAGGAGGGAGTTTCAAAACATGTCCCTGTTGAAGAGGTTACCTCTTACAAATAAGAAGTGGCGTCCGTGTTTTATAGGCTCTTGAGCACCATTGCTCGAGTAGCTTCGGAAGGGTGGTAGAAGGTGCTTCATTAATGATGATATTTGCACATGGAGAAATGCATAATGTGGTAGCAGCATGACATGAGTCTGCTTTCTAGTCTCTGTGGAACCTCCCTGGGGTTGGTACATGCCGTTGGCTCCACGGTATGTGACAAGGATGTGCGTGCTGGTACTGCTGGTACCTCTGCTCCCTGGGATGCTCCCCAGGATGCAGCCTTCACTTCCTCAGGAGCAAAGGGATCATTCCCTGCAGCTCAGCCAGAGCTGAAACGTGACCAACCTCTGTGTCTTTGCAGCGTTGTTGAGTTGTGGCCTGACGTCTGGGCACTACACTGTCCTCTCCCCAGCAGATGTAAGTGGGAGAAGTGTGGGAGGAAAAGAGAGGTGAATTTCATTTTCCATTTATTAGAGGGTTTCCCTCATCTTCAAACCTCGTTCTCTGAATTTGCCAAATCCCTGTTTTCCTCCTGTTCTCCTTGCTGTCCCATTGCAGCAGCTGTGTCTCCCAGGAGGTGGCCACGCTGTCTTCTGACGTCCCTTCCTTTGCTAGACAGCTGAGGTACTGAAAGGGTTATTGTCAACTTCTTATCACAGCTCAAAGTGGCTGTTCCAGTTGGGCGTGTAGATCTTTAAAAAGGGTTTGGGAGTAACGTGAGTTTCTAGGCTGAGAACATAGTAAACAATTTACTAAGAATAAAGTCAGGGAAGCGTGTTCCATCATCCTTTATTCCCAGGCAGCTTGAAGTGAATGGTGTGGGATAACACCATGCTAAATAACATAAGCTATGACGGGCTTCTGCCCGAGCAGGTGAGGCTCAGCTGCCTGGGAAAGCCGAACACCTTCAGTTTGTGTGCAAACCATTCTGAAAAAGGGAATTGCAAATAACTTGAATTGTTTAAATGCATTTTCAAGATGGGTGCTTGATTGAAGGAAGAAAATGGAAGGCAACGGGAAAGTATCGTGGGGATATCGCATCTAGCTTTTAAAGGGAGCAATTCTTCCCTTTCTCCTCCTGGAATTATCTACCCCCTTCATATAGATCTTCTATCTCTAGGAAGAGTTCCACCAGACACACATGGGAGACAGAAAGCACTGCCGGATCAGGGCCCACCAGACCTGTGAGCTTATAGCTGTCCTAAAGTAAATAAGGTTGTTTTCTGGCAGAGGAACTGGGACGAGCCCTGAGAAACCAACCCCGTGCTGTTGTGCAGCTCTTACCATTCCAGTCACAGCTGTACGGCCTGTGGTGCTCTGCACCCTCAAGCACAGGCACGTGGAGTGAAGATGAAAAAGGCCAGTTAATGAGGAGAAGGATTGGGGAGAAGTGGCCAGCAGCTATGACACCATCAGTTATTTAACCCCAGCATACAGGGTATCACAGCAGTATCAATTGAACCTAAGCACTGCGAGCTGCGAGCATCCAAAGAAAGACGCAACAGGAACATCTCAATGCCTTTGCCCTTCTCTGTCTGGACAGCTTGGCTGGGTGACTTGCTAAAATCCCACATATCTGGTATAGCTGCCCGTGTCCTGATGCCAAGTCTCTCTCAACATCCTGGTTTCCTTTCTAAACCTCTTTAATTGCATCGTGAAGCTTTAGGTAATTTCCAGCACGTGTTCCCAGCCTTTGTTTTATCACATTAGAAGGAGCCGGTGGGTGAAGAGAAGAGCAGTAGGGGGTGGAAGACAGGGAATGTCTGTGAGCTGTTTATCTGTTAAGAGAATGTGAAAAATCCCACTATACCTGTTAGAAGTTCCTGGCTGTGCCAAACATGTGTGCCAGTTTTGATGCAAACAGCCTCTCGTTGCTAACTTGCTGTTTGTTGGTACATCTCCAGCGCAGAGATGGTGCAGTGAGACCTTCCTCTGGCCAGGTACGTTCTCAGCCTTTACCATAGGTCTGCCTCTGTGGCTTTTTGTTCCTCAGAGAGTCCCCAGCCCACTCATCCCAAACGCAGGGCCAGGCAGAATTCCTAGTTGGAAGAGGAATTCAATTTCTTCTCGAGGAGATATAAAGAGAGAGACGTCTTATGGTATGGGGAGAGGTCACGTGGCTTTGGGGACTGTAGTTTTTTGGCAATATATTTGGTAACTTTCTTTTCCTTCAAAATCAAGACTTAAGAAGCCAAAAAAAAAAAAAAAGAGAAAAAATAATTAGCAGAGTGACATGTAGACTTTTAAACAAACCTGTCCACTGCTGATTCCTAGAGGCACCCCCTCCTTACCCTCACAGGAACGTCTGCTGGGGAACTATGGTACAGCACAGGTAGAAAAATTACTTCATTCCTCATGTCAACGTGGCAAGGTGGTTCCCATTTCTCCTCTTTCAATCCTTTCTCCCTCCCTCCCTTGTTTTTTAGTTTTGTTTCATTTTAATTCCTGGTTTCCTCTTGTTTGTGTTTCATTGTTGCTCCTTCTTTGTCCATGCTCAGGCAGGAGTGCACTGTCTCTCTGTTTTCCTTCTGTAACTTCTCCCACATTTTCAGCTACGTCTATGGCCACTGTTCCTGGAAAGGGTCCCCTGCTCCACTGCTTCTCCTGCCTTGGTTCCTACCCTGCCCAAGATGAGTGCTTCTGGTGAAGGCAGGAGGCAGAGGAGCCAGCCTGAGGCGACGTGATCACCAGCCAGGTTGGTCACTCACTGTCTTCTGGCACTTGGATGATCCCAAAGTTGGTCACAGAGCAGAGGAAGCAGATGCCAGGGCTTATCAATGTAAGTGTGAGAAATCTCCTGCTTGGCTGCTGAGTTTGGTGTTGAGGTTCCTCATCTTAGTTGCTTTGTAGGTAAACGAGTGGTGTGTGCTGCTCTGTCTGTGGCTTTGCGGGCAGTGTGGCCACATCAGGAACCACTTACCCATCGGCAGGGCTTTGCAGACAACGATGGAAGACAGAAGGCAAGGAGAGGATCATGTGCTCTCTGCTTTATAAGTTGAGGTAAAACAAAGGTTAGAAGGAGGAATCCACTAGACAAAAATAGGATTTGTTTACATGTATTCCACACGTAGATAGTTGTGTGGTGGTGGTGGTGGGGATGTGTTTTTGTCTCAGAGTTGTAGCGAAAGGCCAGCCTACAACTGAAGGGAATAAGAGGGGCAAGAAAAACACCCCAGCTTCAGGATACTGATTTGTAAGTGGAACTATTCTAGTCAATACACTGGCACGTCACCCACACCTTTGTCTCTAAGCTTTACCAAGACCTTGGGTACAGCATGACAGAGAAGTCCTGAAGCTCTGCTCAGCAGGCATGCAGGGTAAAGCACGTTACATTGAAGTGTCACCCTAAAACCCATCTTGAAGAACTTAAGACAATGACTTCTTAAAGCCGAATTTTTTTGTTCTGTGCTTTTTTTTTTTTAAGTATATTTATGAGAAGAGCCAGAATAAAAAATTATCTGTTTTAAGAAGGTGAAATTAAAAGACTCTATTTTATATTCCATGTCAACAAATCCAAATGCATCTGATCCGTGTTAGTGCCTGATAGCAAGGAGGTAAAATGGCTGGGATGGGAAGAGAAACAAGGGCTTTTTTTTTTTTTCTTCAGTTTTGGTTTCTTTTCTTTTACTGGCCAAACTGAATGAAATACAAGAATAAAGAGTCTATAAAATGGGGTATTAGCATTGCCCTTTTTTGTTTGGCTTGGTTTGCTTTTCTTCAAGTGCTTTGTGGTTTTGCTCTTTAAAATAAAATCAGGATCAGAAACCATGAACATTTTTTTTTTTTTACAGAACAATTTACCCAATAGTTCCAACTTATTAAAACAGCTATACAAGATGCATTTTTGGTTTGTTTTGCTTTTAGTTCCTTGTTTTTTCCTACTCCTAAATTTGTGAATATGCAAGCCCTTGGATGTGCATGCAGACTCTTTTATACAAATATACGTGCGTGCAAATCCACACTGGAAATAATAAAGGCAAAGTGGGATCTTTTTCTTCATTTACAAAAATGTAAAGGTGGTTTAATGCTACACAGGCTTCTCTGTACACTAAGAAAATGAAGAGTTCATTCCACAGATCTTTACTGACTTTTTTTAAGGCCTGTTCAGTATGAATTCTGCTGAGGTACAGGGCAGACTGTTTCATTACATGACAGTTTATGGAGTTGTGAACATTTTTTTTTTCTTTTAAAAAGAAGTGTTTATTGACCAGTGTTTGCCTGCATTTCTGTAACTCCCCTTCAGCTTTTTAAACCCCAATTTTAACCATACAGTCAGAAAAATATTTTGTGGCTGTCTGTCTTCACCAGCAGTCTGTTGTGAGACACAGCTTTGTAAGCTATTTGCAAACCCACCGGCTATTTCTTGAGTAAAGGGAGCACATCTTGATTCAGCAAGGGCTTTCCTCTTCCAAGCAGGTTTCTAACAGGACTCAGCCTGGCCCTTGCAGCAGTAAGTCCTGCTCAGAGAAGCAGTTGCTTGCAGGGAAAGGCCTTTTGTCTTGCACTACTGCATCTGAGATATTTTTTTTCCCCTCTTTTTTTTTTCACAATGGGTAAAAATACCTTGATTGTGTTGAAAATCAAGCTCTTGCTGAATTTTGCTTTACTTTTAAAGGTCCAGTTGCAGAAGTGGAAGAAAAACCATGCAGCCCTCCCTGAAAGATCCTCCTGGTCTCTCTGAATTTCTGTGTGTTGCTGTTTTTGAACAGTTTCCATAGGATGTAGTTCTGTTTGACTGTTTATCTGTTCTCATGCACAGTAAACCCAGTAAGCAGTGGTTATTCCAGCTTTATTTATTCCCTGCCCCATGCTACATCTGCTAGAGGCCAGAGGGACTATTCAAAACCTGAGAGGAATGTTTGGTTTTCCAGGTCCTCTCTGCTCAGGTTGTCAGAAGATGAGAGTGGGGGAATTTTTAAAAATTATTCTTTTTTAAAAAGCACTGCCAATTGTTGTCTGGCAACTGAACAGAGATCTCCCAAACTTATATCACACAGACCATTGGCCCATTGCTCATTAATTTGCATGTTTGTTTCTTTCAGTGACTATCCACGATCAAGCCAGGCCTTTCTCAATGTTAGGGGTTTTAAAAACGTGTGTGTGATGCAGCTGCCAAACTGAGAGTGGAGATCCTGCAGTTTAGCACTTCGTAAATAAAAATGTGACCAAGTACTTCCATGCCAGTAGGTTTAAAGATTCCTAAATGAATACAAGTGCTGAAACCCTTGTAACCTGCTATTCCGTATCTTTTTGCATAAGACCTTTATTTATTCTCCCATATGGTTCACGAGATTATGAAGTCAGTTCTGTTCCTAGGGTGAGGCCATTAGCTAAACTCCTTTAGACTTCTATACAAAAAGTACTGGTTCAAGAGTGATCATTTTTCATTCTGAAGTTGTTATTTGACCTCTTCTTTTGAGGCATAGTCATCCCTTTCATTTATTTTGTTCAGGTGATACATACAGCAGAAGCATCACCATTTAGCTATTTTGTTTGCTGCCCAAATTTAAGCAGATATTACATGCAAGAAAAGCAATCTTAGGGGAAAAAAAAATCAGGAAAATCTGATGAGACTGAAATGGAGGGAAAAATATTGTTCTGCATAAAATAACATTTATTGCATTTCATCTTTATTTTTTTTCTTTTCAGATTAATTGGGGTGTTCTGATCTACAAAAGATCCCTGCCCCAGTCATGTAACACTCATTAAACATGACTGAACTCACTGCTACCACAGAAACGTGGTCCCCTCCTATTCCCCAACCTTCACATGTAAAATGTTAGCTAACACCATCCCAGTTAAATAATGGTTGTTGCTTTTTCACTCTTACTATCCTAAATCATTCTCTTGATTCATTGCAGTTGAAGGAATTTCTGATAGAAATTTGAATGGATATAGTAGGGCTCTGTAGGAGGGGGGCTGGGTATATGTGCATTACAAAAAAAAAAAAACCTCAGGAAAAGTATAGTAACTAAAAATAATAAATAGAACCAAACAAATCTTTTCCTAAGTTCATTTATTTATAAGGCATTTGGGTAGGTTAATAGAATTTTAAGTTGTTAATGAAACTGCAGTATAGTTCATCTATGTAGTGAAACAGTTGTGCTGCAGAGAGATTTCACAAATGTGTTGCTGTTCCAGTAGCTGCTTTGAAAATGTGTCTGAACATACGTGTGTATGAGGTGCACACTGCTGCCCTAGATCAACCAGATCTCCAAACCTTTTCCACTGAAGAGGAACTGTATCAGTCCATTCAGTAGCCTCGTTCATTTGAGGGCCACAGCTCTCAGCATCTGTGTGTGTGTGTACTCGTGGAACCACCTGCATTCTGTTCATGTCTGTCCATATCCAAACCCCATAGGTTTTGTGCAGCTCCTGCTGTGCCTCTGTGCATGCATCAGGTAGACACATGTGCATGACGTGGTTCTTGAGAAGAATTGTGTAACAGGAGTCTCCTCTTTCTTTCCTCCACCTACTTTTTTTATATCTAAGGGAGTAGGCATCATCTGGACTTCAAGGGGAAAACCAGCAGATTTTTTTTTTTTTTGCTGCTTTTTTTTCCATTTTAATTTGTCCTTGAAGGTCAAAATTATTTTGGTGATTGCTTCATGTCACAATTTTTACTTGGAAACAGTCTCTGGCAGAAGGACTGAGAAGTCATGAACGTGTCTCTGAAGTGTCTAACACCAAAGGAGGTTTGCTTTGGGGGTTGTTTTTTTTTTTTCCCCCTCCATAGTGATAAAGCAACTGTGGGCCAAATGTTGCTTACTTTATTATCCACATTTTCCAAACAAAATCCACTTATTTAATTACAGAGCTAAAAATACCGGTTGCTGCCATAGGTGAACTTTCGCAGCTGTAGGTAGCATAAGCATGACATTAAATAGTTGTTCCTTGATTTAAAATGCTTTTATTTATTGGCCTCCCTTTCCCTGCTGCCTAGTTCAGGAGCCTGACCTCAGACAAGCAAGCTGGAAATTTTGGGCCGCTGGTTTTTAACCTTAGGCATAGTCCCTAAACCATACAGCATTTATTTCTCTGTCACCTCGAAGTATAAATGTATATAGAATCTGATAATGGTGAGATATTACTTTCTGATATCCACATGGAATATAGTTGTTTCTGGCCTTAACTTTAGTGGGTTTAATTCTTGTAAACCAGTAGGTGTGACACACGTGTGATGTCTCCTGGAGTTGAGGCGGCCAATGCCAGGCAGCAGAGCCAGCAGCTTGCCTCAGTGTCTGCCGTGGCAAGGCTCAAGCTGATCTGCCCCTTGAAGAGCACCAAAACCGAAGCCAAACTGCTAAAATGTACAAAGGAAACTTAAACATAAAAAAATAGAATACTTGGGAGCTGTTTCTGGAATTAGAAGTTGAGGATAAAGCATGATGAGTTCATGTGTGGCTGCTTCTTTGAAGGGACGTTTACATTAGCTTTGTTTCATTCATTTATTCTAAAATTAGGCAGCATTGCAATGGAGACCTTGAAGATGTTTTAAAACAGTTGCTTAAGAGGCACATTTGCCTGGTAGAAGTAAAGCTCAATTAAAGTTTTATTTTGTATATGCTTATTCAAGGATCTGGTATGTGTGTAAGAGAGTGATTTTGTCAGGAAAAAGAAAGAGAGAAGTATGTTTGTTAGGCATAAATACAGATTCCAAGCCCATGTGTGTAAAGGCCAAATGCAGCTCTCTTTCCATACATTATTTACAAATAGTCTTGTTTCCAGTAAATGAGAGTAAAGCTGAGTGGCCAGAGCAGAAACTGGCATTAAAACTTAGCCATGAGTATCATTCCTTTATAAATTTGGAAGTTAAAAAAAAAAACCCCAACAAAGTAAAAATCCAAATTTCTAATGAGGCAGCGAACAAACAAAAAAATTAAAACTTGACTCTGTTATTCTTGCTACAGCCAGTCAAGGGATTACCAATAGAAGGTGCATAATGACTGCTACAGCTAATAACCCAAAAACTAATTGCATGTTTAGATAACAGTCAAATCTGTGTTGTGCTGTCCCATGACTCCAGCCCTGTGACACGTAGTCAGCATCTAGCCCACCGGCATCATACTGGCAGCTCAGGTATATGAAGCAGCATGTTTTGGCTCAGTCATGTGCAAACAAAACTCTCCTGCACATTTACAACCAACAAAACAGCTTTAGGATGATTGGGGGGTTTTTGTTTGTTTGTTTGTTTTAAAAACATGAATATAACCCAAAGTAGGAAGGCAAAAACCATTCCATTGAGGTAACAGTGGAAGCTGAAATGTGAAACAAGTCTGGATCAGGAAAAAAAATTGTCAGAGCAGCACACTGCCATTTATCATTCTGTCATCTGTTTATATAAATGTTATTAAATAAATATGAATATTAAAGGAAATGTTAATCCTCTTTTCATGTTTACTCCATAGTAACAGTCATGTTTTCCCTTTATAAAAAAAAAAGCCTAAAATTACAAATATATTATTAAAAATTGCTATTGAGAGCAAAGACTGGAGATATTTTGTCTCCATTTGAACTGCTGATTAACAACTGAACTACCCATTAACTATCTCTTTACTTGTCACTTATTGCTGACCATCCTAGACATTGCTTTTTATTTGATATTTTACTTGATGTTTATTTCTGGGCAGTATATGAAGCAGGTTTTAATTTCTATATGATTCTAATCCTCTGTTTCTTGGTATATTACTAATATTTTCCTTAGAAATACCTTGTCTTTCAATGGAGAATTTCCCCTCTGTATCTTCCCACTAAATACTCTGTATTGAAGTTTTCTTATTTTGAGCAGTTGCTGTTTGGGGTAAGTTTGTTTGTTTGTAAGCTCAGAGATTCGAGTTTAAGGCTATAAACACTTCTTGTATATCCAAGTAAGTCTAATTTGGTGAGGAGTCTTAAGCCAGCAGTGCTCCTCAAAGAAGCACCTGTGGGCAATCTTGGGACCTGCAGGTATTTAGATGGAGGAGAAACCAGGGAAGAGCCACAGAGACTGAGTTTGAATTGTGATTCCATATGTCTGTCAGGATCATTCAGCAATATGACATTATGTTTCATGAAGTTGGCTGGATTGTTTGGGACACGTAACACACAAATGAACTGCTTAATTTGGTACCATAAGATAAAGTTAACACAGATACCTGCTATCCTAATTTAATCTAATCATTGTGGGTCTTGGAACCTCTAGTCCTGATTTAGTTTAATTTATAGGTAACATTCTAACATTTAGAAATAGTCTCATCTGATGATACTTGGATGAAAAATTTGCAAAACCAGGGATTAGTCTCTAAAATTCATCAAAAGGCTCATTAAAGATGCTCTTAGATTAACAGCTTTTGATTTTATATGTATAAGTTGTTACAGTTGCTGTGTTTTTTTCACTAACAATTTTGGTTTGGTTAGTTAAGCTATTTTGTTTCCCCCCCACCTTATTCTGTCCCTTCCAAACTGCAGCCACAAGTTTAAAAACAGCTAAGAAAAAACACGTGCCTAGTTCTTGATGCTGAATTTAATGGGATCAGTATCAGTTTTAGGGATGAGTGGTGCGGTGTAAAAGCAGAAAGACTAAAAGCAGAGGGATAAAAGGTGCATAAAAAGAATGTTGCACAATGCAGAATTTGTGCAAGGAGAAAAGTGGATTCTGAGGACACAGCCAATGGTATATAAGGAGGCCAGAAAAATCAACATTGTAGAAGCCACGTTTGCATGTGTGGAAAACATCTCTTACCTGGGAAATGACAATTAAGTTTTTAAACAACATTGTTGTGGATACAGTAGTGAAAATTAAGGAAGACTGTATGGGTCAATTCTGCTCTTAGATGTGCTACTGTTGACATTGAGAGGGAAGACTTTAACATTTCACATCTGACTTTGAACCAAAAACGAAAAGACTTTTTGAAAAAAAGGACTCTGGAGTGACTTCTGGATCCCAAATTACGGCAATATGTAGAAATACGCTTTCATCAGGCAGGGAGAGCTGTCTCTTTGGAGTCAAACATGATACCTATTTAACAATCCGTAGCAATGACATATGGCAATTTTGGCTTTTACAGGAAAGAAGGAGTTTTCTTGTATGTAGAGCTTCATACTACAGACACTGTCTCAGCTAAGAGGAGTGACAGCAATACTGGCCATCGCTCCCTCTTCAAACTGCTCTATAGGGGCTTTGCTATTCTGTCCTGTAAATCTGACTAGCCCAAAAGAATTGCTGGGTTCTGTGATTCAGGTAGAATGTTAATAAGCAGGACTTCTAGGTCCTCCCCCAGGCTGAAACACTGGTCTCTGTTTTTTTTCAAACGGTCTATGGGATTTTCATGAAATGTGTTTCAGCAAAATGGAGGCTTCAACAAACAGACAGAGTTTGGGGTAGACTGATCCTAGGCAGCTGGTTACTGAGTTGTGGAGGTTGCTGTACACTCTTTCCTTCTACTTTGTTTACTTCTCTTAGGATCCCATCTGAATGGACAGATTGCTGGTGGTTTCTGGGCTGGAATAGCTATTTGCTCCATCTCTATCATTAATAAGTACTGAGAAGGAGAAAGAAGGCGGCCTGCTGTGTCAGGCAGCTATGTACACGGATAGGGAGAAAGGGTTTGGTGGGTCTTCCCAAACCACACTGACTACAAGTTAACTGTCCTTTTTTTTTTTTTTTTAATCAGGCAAACCTCAGCAATGTCAACACTTAGTTTTTCTCAGCTGTTCCCTAGAGAACCCAGCTGAGCTGCCTGCGATGTCTCTTGGCTCACTGTTGGCCCTTTGGTTCTCACTTGTCTTATGAAACATTTTATTCACATGGCTATTGACCTAAACCACAGTCTTAAAACCAAATCTGGTTTAAAAGTCCTTGCCTCCTTGCTATTAATCAGGATCTGTTTTCTGAAGACCAGCAATGGGGATGTCCTTGTTATCTTTTACCAGGAAAAGCAGGGAGAGGGATGTCACCTTGATGGCTTGCGTAGGGTAGCAGCAGAACTGACAAAGCTGATTTGCTGTGGTTACCTCACACTTTGCTGCAAGTTGTGGTGTTTCTCCTGCAGTTGGGACACTCATAACTGCTCTTTCCTGTGTGGATTCTCCAGCACCTAATAAGAGATGCACTCACAGTGCAGTCTTTCCCTCCAGCCTGGGAAATTTCAGGGCCTTTGGTCTCAGTGGCCACCTGCTTCCACAAAACTTGTAGGAATGTGATTATCCTGGAGACCTGTGTCCAATGCCAGGTCTGACCACAAACCAGCAATATGTTCACCAGGTATTAAACACCCTGATGGTCACTTTCTGCCTGTCTTTTACATGCAAACTTAAGGGCACATACATGTACGCACACACAGCGTGATCACAAACCTTGTTGCCATAGGAAACCAGGCTGAACCCAAGCAAGGTCAGAAGGCATGAGCTTATTTTTTTTTCCTTTCCAGCTCCTTTTTAAAAATGCTGGCACAGGTTTTTCTTTTTATTATTTGGTAGATCAGATGTGTTCTTGGATACGAAGTAATGGAAATCATGCTTGCTGCATGCTGGGCTCTGTTCTGCATGACACTGTGGTGACCATCGTGGCGTTTGTCCAGTTGCCATCTTTGTCAGGCCTTAGCTCACTCCCTGGTAATTCTCTACTTGATTTGGGAGTCACACTGGCTGTCTTGGCTTGCAGGTTTACTTCCTGATCCCCTCCTTATTGTTGAGAATATCTCCCATTGTCATTTTGACCTCTCTGCAGAGTCTTGCCCACCTTGAAAAAAAAGCAGCAGCATCACGGAAGCGAGGGACATTCTCCACTGGATTTCAATGGGATGTACTGTTTGCATAAAAGCCCAAAGCAGAGTAATCAGTGGTTAAATAGTAAGGAAATCTCTACCCTGGTTGGGACTAACTCAACTGCTATCATCTTTGCTTTAGTACAAGTACGCGTAGTGCGTTGTGACTAAACCTTTGTGATACAGAGGTGCTTATGCTGCCTAGAATTTGTGGATGTGAGCCACACTCATCCTGTGACTAAGGCGATGGCCAGCCACTCCTGCAAACTAATGTCTTGGTGACAAGTGGGAAAGCAGTCTGTGCTGTCCATTGAAGGAGCTGGTCTAAGTGCCATGGGCTGGCAAACCTTCCTTTTCCTCACTGCAGTCCATGTTCTCTAACTTTGAGAGTACTGTAGGCTGCAGATCTAGCCCTGGGCAGGGAACCTTGTGGATATCAGAGGCCTCTTATCTGCAGACATTTATTACCTTTCTGATCTTTTACATACAGATACTTTTGGTGCCCTTGGTAGTTTTAACTCCTTTCAAGGGTGGTATGACTGTGACCAGAGGAATGTGACGTTAGGGAAAAGAGGGGCACGGAGCTGCAAAATTAGAAGAACTTCTCTCCACAGGGGACAGGAAAGCCATACTTTTGGTAGCCATACATGTATAACCCTTCTTTTTTTGGCCCCTCTAGTACATCTGCACAGATGTCTGCCTTTTTGACCAACGCGGTTACTTCTAGAGGCTTATTTGTCTTTTCAGCATAAATTGATGCATTCTCTTCCACCTTCTCATAGCAAATACAAAGTGGAGTGGGAATTGTTTGGGTAGGAATGTGTAAAACTCCTTAATTAGTGATAAAATCTAGTACATATCGCTCCATCTAGCTCATGTAAACATTAAATTTAGGTGCCTACAAGTGGGCAGAGTTATTTGGACAATTTTTTATCACGTAAGAATAAGTCCAGCTTCTTGTTTTCCTTACAACTGTTTTAGAAATTCAGTAACTTTTAGACCTACGTGGCTGTGCCTGCCTGTCCCCGTGTCCAGGGTAGGCTTGTTCCTTGCTTGTGATTTCCCAGGTTTTCACTTGCTCTTACAGAAAACCAGAGAAATTTTAGCCTTGGAAAGTATTTCCTCTTGTCCTGTCTGGGTGGTCCCTCACTTTGGTGGATTGAAGAATGTACTTTAAGCTGTACAAGTTGTATATTAGCGATTCCTTTGCCTTCCAGCTCCCTGCTTGGTGTGGCTGGCCTTTTGACCTGGTGACAATCAGTACATCCCAGTGGCACCATAGGTCACCCAGATCTCATCTACCTTTCTCCATCTTCCCTCCCTGGGTTTGTCAGCGCTGCAGAGACAGAGTACCTGAAGTCACTCAGCAGCGGGCTCTAACTACCTCAGTTTTGTCAGGCCTTCTTGGGACGAAAGCTGTTCTCTGTAGCAAGGGTTTATCAGGGAGTGGGAAACCTGCTAGAGTCATGGTAGGAAACTGTAAAGCTTGGAGTACTTCTGGACACCAACAAGGGCACTAAAACCTTATTTTCTGAAACTCCTTTTCACCACCCTGTCCTCAGCTTCCCTAGAACGTTGTCGCTGTCTCTACTGGTTGTATACATGCAGTTCAGGCCTTTCCTGGTTCCAGGCCATGAAACATTTGTAGTCTGGGAGCTGTGCTGATGTTTTGGTTGGTGTTATTGTATCAGCAGAGAAAGGAATTGCTAGAATGCAGTTACATTCAAGAGCCATCTAGGAGATTAAAGTTGCCACAGAGTGTGTGTCTCAAATCCTGGGGACATAGCTTCAAAATGCTTAAAGAAAAAGTATCTGGCATCTTTCTGAGAGAGAACTCGGAGCTGGCAGCATGTATCTTGAAGGCTCACATCACTGCCTATGTCCATGCTAGTAAATTGAAGGACCATTCTCTGGCATTAAGGTCAAGTGGCCCAAAATAGCCAGCATCCATACTGTCTATCTTGAGCTCCAAGACAGAACAGGCATATGAAAAATGCCAACTGAGAGCAGTCCCTGGCTGCTGGGAACTCCCAGCCTGCACCCAGGAGCTGTTTGGGAGAGTGCTGTGTGGCCTTGGCCTCGAACATGCCAGGCATCTTCTAGAAACTGGAGATGAGATGTCGACGGTAGTGTCCCTGGCACCACGTAATGTTTCAGAGGAGGTGCAGCCAGCAGACTTGCAGGTGACTGACTGAGCCTTTGCCACAGCAACAACAGAGAAGGGTTGATCTTTTTTTTTTTTCCCCATGGGTCACAATTCCCTCTCTTTGTCAATCCCTTTGTCTTCTCTCTCAAACTTGAGATTTTATCCTGATTAATGCTGGAATGGCTTACTATTTTCAGCTGTTTAATAGTTTGCTGTTGTGATTTGTATTTCATTGTGTTTGAATTTCTGTCTCCTGGAGGATGGAGAAAGGGATTCTATAAATATTATTTGATTTGATTAATAAATGTCAGCTTCTTTTGCAACGTAGTAGGGTACTGAGGATGTACACTGGGAGGGTAACTGGTAAGGATAGAAAGGCATTTATGTTGTTATTCCTGTGCCACCTTTGCCTCCTCAGGTATGTTTTGGTAACTCCCAGTTTGCTTCTATAGTCCCTAGAAGCCCCATAGGACAGATCCTACTGAAAGGATGCACTCAGTCAGCAAGTTTTGGGCATTCCGATGTTTTTGATCCCTTGTAGGCTCTTCAGCAGAAGATCATAATTCTTTTGTGTCAGTAAAATCTTCCAAGGTACATCTTCTTTCTGAAATGTCTTCTGTAGCCTGATGTAAGGCCTGGCTGAATTTGGCCGGGCGTGTTGGTGAGGCTTCTACTCACCTTTGCTGGCAGTGAACTAGCAGGCCTACCGTTAGCCGGGGAGAAGTGTGTCCCTTTTGCCAACTGTCTGGTTAACTGAGAAGACTTTAAATTTCTTATTAATAATTTACAGACATACATTTAAAAAATAGAAACTGAAAGAAAAAAAAAATTGTAATCAGATGCTGACGTGTCTTGAGGCAAATTGGTGATGGCACAGTGCACATAGATTCGTGGTAGTCTGCTAAGGTTGTGTATGTACGTTCTCCAAGTGATGTATCTGTTCCTAGTGGTGTGCTGGATGAGTAAAGAAGATATCTTCTGTGTTTTTCTGTTCTGGGGCATTCTGTTAGACTGATAGATAGTTGGGTGAAATACTCTGTGGACCAAACGCTGTTTGCTTAACTCATGGGAGCTAGTATGGTTGTTTCAACAAGTTATCAAAGCAAACTGGATATAATTGTCTGGAAGCCATTCAGAAGGCTGTCCTGGGTTTTTACTGAGGATCCTCCAGTAATGTGGCTGCCACTGTATGCTTCAGTCGATGGGAAGCCTGTGGGAAAGGCAGAAGGTATGGCACCGAGTTTGCAGTGGGTTAGGATTTACAAACAAATCCTTGGAGGGGGGATGGCAACAAAGTCTGATACACTCTAAACAGTATTAAGTAATATCGATGGCTGTTTCTTCCCCTGTGATGTGTGCATGGGACTGCTGTGGATAGGAGTCACGCATACACGGTGCTGGAATGATGATGTGCTAAACCAAGGAGTTTAGAGCAGTTTTAACAAGTGTTCTATTCATCTGTAAAATCTGGAAATGTATTCTGTCAATGGAGGTTAGTACATAAAGACTGATGACTGTTGGAGAGGGGGAAAAAAAGTGAACTTTTGTTTGAGTATAACTATTTGTTTTGATGGTAATTGAGGCAATTCCTTCCCTTTCCACAAACATTCATTAGAGTGATATTCTGTAGGAAAACTGTCACGTGCAGTGATGCATTTTCTGTGTCCCGTTGAATGCCTGAACTGGAAGTCTGCGTGCAGCTCTTACGAAAACCTTGGATGGGTTGTAAATTTACCAACCAAAGGTGGGGAAATAAAAACCAAACCCGTGGTGTCAGGTGATTTGGGTGACCAGCAACCCCATACAAATACTAATCCGTGAGTGGCGAATTCCTAAAATATACAAAGCAGTCATTTGAGTGAATAGCTTGTGAGCAATCTCATGGGCAGAAATATGTTGGCAATTACTCATTCAATAATTTGTGAAAAATATGTTTGCTCATTGACATTTTGAAAGGGGGAAGGAAGAAAAAAAAAAGGATAAATCTCTTAAGTGCATTGTGGGAAGTATCGTGCCAGTTAACAACATGAAACGCATGACTCCACTTACAGATACTTAACCTTCTGCTCTTCTGATCAGCCTTATTGGAAGAGGTCTGTTGTGACGTGCAGACCACAGACCCCACCAGTTCCCTGATTGTAAGCCTGGAGTTGCAACACAATTAGAAAGAAAGCTCAAAGCTATGTGGGTGTTTTGGTCCCAGTCTGTAAATTTGTAGCTCCCTGGCTTTCTTCAACAAGATTTCAAATTCCTTTACTTGGAGATCTTTCAAAAAAAACCAGGATTATGATTTGAGCTTTGAAACAAAATTCACTTCTAAAGACTGTTATGGAGGTGCATTAGGGACCCCAGAATGCATCTGAGAGAGTAGTTGTTTGCTGTCATTAGTTTAAACCCCTCTGCTGACCATGTAAGGTGTGGAGTTAGATCTAGACCGGTGTCTGGCTCGTGATCTGCTGCAGCTATAGCATTTTGAAAGCCTGTTCCTACATCATTCCCTTCTCATGGGTCATCAGGAATATCAGCTCTCCCACACTGCTCCTGTGTGACATGCTCAAAGGAGGTTGATTTTCTGTGGCTCCTTCTTCCTTTCATGTTTTTACTGAAGCTCCCAACAAGGGAGGTCGTTCTTGAGGGTATTTTTTTGTGCCGTGGACGTGGGACATGAATTGGGACTGACAGATCCGTTTCATGCAGGATACACGAATAGTGCTCACAACTTGTGGTCTGTATGTGCCTGTGCTGATTTCAGATTGGTAGCTTAGCTGGCATATTTCAAAGCATAGCTTCCAATTTGTTTTGTTTTGTTTTTTTTTTCCCAGTTTATTTGTACCATTTCAGCCTCAGCTCAGTAATAACTGGACAACAGATCCCATCATGTATAGACACGGAGCCCTTCATAGATTCCTTTTCCATGTTTTTTAATATAGTTTACTGACACAATTGTTTGTGTTTTACCACATTCTAATGAAAATCCAGTACCTAAAGCACTCCCACTACTAAAATGATTTTAGACTTTACTATATCTGGTTCTCAAGTATGCAGTGACTTCCCTGGCATGCTCAAAACAATATCCTTCCGTTACAATTTGATGTTACCTCAGCATTAAAATGACTTTATGTTGTCTGCCAATCTATCAAAATGTGCCACAAAGAAGTTTTTATGATGTTAACAAATTGTGGTTTTATGTTTTACACAGTTAAAAAGTATGGAGGATTTTGAAACCCTTCACATTCAAGGCCAGTTAAATGAGAATACAGCAAACCCCACATTCTGCAATAGGTACCTCACAAATAACTTGTTTGTCTGTTAGTTGCCTTCTGTCTTGCCATGCAAATAATAGTTAAAAGAGACAAAATGAGCAAAGTTGTTTCTAGTTTCAGATTTTGCTTAGAAATGAAACAACTGAAGATGGGTAAAGATATTTCATTGACTTTTTTTTTTTTTTCCCCTGAAATATACAATGCTTCGGTTTATATTTCTGGGTTTCAGTTTCCCTAGGAATGATTTGCTGTCCCAAACCAAAACAGGGCTTTTCTGGCACCTGGCAATTTAAAATTCTATAAGAAAACAAGCGCTAGAAAATGGATCTTGTTCATTGGTGACCTGGGCTGCGATGCAAAGTGCAGACTATGAGCCA
Organism: Urocolius indicus; assembly: GCA_013401255.1. Classification (NCBI taxonomy): domain Eukaryota; kingdom Metazoa; phylum Chordata; class Aves; order Coliiformes; family Coliidae; genus Urocolius; species Urocolius indicus. The sequence goes on from WBNH01001046.1 coordinate 21,709, forward strand.
TGAAGTCAGAGGGACTGAAAAGCATGACAAAATTGATTACAAAATGATTCCTGGATTTGCTAAGGAATTTGGGTTTCCTTGGGTGCCTTTAAACCTGTCATGATCTCATTCAGCTTCTTGTGATGTTGATGTTGCTGGCCTGAAATACCCAACCTGTTGTCCCAGCCCTTCTCCCCACATGCGTTTGTACACCCAGCCCTGTTACCGAGTGTCCCTCATGTTATGGCCCCATTTTTCTTTCAGGCCCTAGGAATTACAGTATAGGTTTTTGAGAGAGAAGACTGGCCTTCTTAGTATTTCTTTCCTCAGTAAAACAATAACTTTGCACGATGCCTGATTGGTTTGGAGGGGTTGTTTATGGTAACTATTTGAGTTCAACAGTGGTTTTGTATTTTCTTTTATTGTTGCTAATTTAAATTTATTTTTAAAAGGGGAATTAAATTACCCAGACAGGAAGATGTTGATGCAAATTTCCTAACTGCTAAGATAATAAGATTGAAATTAGGAGAATGTACATATTTTCAAGAAGCATCAAAAATACATAACTACAATTTAGGGACCTTAGAAGGATTTCAGTTTTAACAGGAATGTGATTCCCTGACTTGCTTAGTTCAAGCCTGGGTTTTTTTTCAATGCTGTGACCGAGTGATTCAGTGATTCATCAGGATCGTGTTGAACCCTTCCTGAGAACAGAATCCTGCAACAGACTTCTCCCAATATTCTCCAGATGATCTCAAAGACTCCTCAAACCAAACACTGTGAGAATTGCACTTTACAGCCCCTTCCAACATATATCTTCTCTACATAGTGCATAGTCAACCCCAAGGATCTTGCAGTGCTTTCCAAATAACACATGTACAGGAATTCCTTCCCTGCTGAAATGCCCAGGTTTTAGAGGGTGGGCTGCAGCCAAGAAAATAGTCAGCTTATAGCACACTGCAGAATGTGTGTGAAAGGCAGAACGTGTGTCAGGAGAATTCTGACCAGGGGCATATCAGATGGTACATCTGACCAGTTCATCCTGCTGGAGAAGGCTAATGTTTAAAAGCTATATTAAAATTGAAACATCATCACTAACGTTGTTCATTGACAGTCAATATGATGCATTCCATTTTTATTTACATATGTGTGTATATATATCTTTTCAATATACATGCATACAATTAAACTGCTGGTTCATCACGTAGATATTTAGTACACAGACAACTGAAGTGTTGATTTATCATTGGCATCCCTAAAACTTGTCTGTTTTCACTAGTAGTTTCGTTTAAGCACCAGGTTTCATAACCGATGATGAAGTGACTTATCGTAGAACTTGACTTACACATCTGAGAGGACAGTATATGTCTGTATTGACTCATGTTTTACAGCTCCGAGTTCCAGCCCATACACAGGCTGTCTAGTATAAATGGTGAGGTAGGCAGTGGCATGTGTGTGTGCATTTATGGGTGTTTTTTAAATACTACAGCACCTATTGCCTGGTTCTTGTTACTGACATAATGCTGTCAGCTCGGAGATCTCCAGACATTTTACTGACATCAATTGAGGAATAATCCTATTTGAAGGAAAAAACCCCTCCCAACAAAAACCTAAAGCTTTTTTCCTAATTAAACAAATGTGAAGCCATTACTCAGTTCTTTATGGCTTTACCTGTAATGCATGGTGAGCCATGAGTTAATACTTACTGTCAGAACTGAATGCTGTAACTACACCCACCAAGCTCTTTCTCTGACTGGGCTTATCCTTTTGGGTTTGAGGCAGCCACTTCTTTTGGGACTGTACAACCCTACCACAGTGAGACTAAGTGTGGTTGTCCCATAGCACTCATGACAGTTTCAGTGTTGGCTGGTAATTCTGGGGAGGACAGCAAAGCTCATAACCCCTCCAGTGGTTCCAGAGTCTTCTATTACAAAGTCTTTTCATAGTCGTCGATAACTGCTCCAGTGTCTTGGGGAGAAACATCTGTTGACTACTACCTTGAACCTTCCTACCAGTGTGAGGAGAAGGGGCATTGTTAACCTTCATCTTCACCATAGTACTTGCTTTTTAGGTAATTTAACTTAGTTTCTCAAAGGTGTTTCCCTTACTTTCTCATCCCATTCTCCCCATCTCCACATTGACTCACAGGATGTCTCTATTCTCAAAGTCTCTATTCTCATTACACCAGCTCTCAGTTAATTTTGCTATTCAGCTACGGTCCTTTTCTGCAGATTTCTCTGGACAGATTTCTTCTGCAAGTCCTTTCAGAGGAGATCTACCAGTGGAATGTCAATAATAACAAGTTAAAAAGAATGATAAAAATAAAATGGCGAGGAACACGTGGAGCCAAGCAGCAACCACTGCAGAAAACCCTTGTGCTGTTCAAGCATCCTCACTCTCATTTTTCCTCTTTTTTTTTTTTTTTTAATGTCTCCTAAGATGTGGTTTGGATGAGTCTAATTTAGAACATTAGCATCTCAGCAACAGATTTTTGTAGGTATTTTTGCCTGTATTGGGATATCTGGATGTATGGCACCGTATCCATGAAGTAACAGAAAAGGCATCAGCACAGTTCCTTTAGCTGAATTTTGTGTGTACTAACCAAAGGATTCACCATTTCTGCTTTGATTTTCAAGTCAGAGCATCCATGACAAGGCTGCAGGTGGAAAGCCATACTTTGGAATAAGACTTGAAGAAGTAAAGTGAGGGTACAAGATCTTTATAAATGTAATCCAAACAGTTATTATTCAATAGCTGATATTTTTGCTTCTCTCGTCCCACTTACTGCTGAAGGACACAAACAGCTCATAAAGAGTAGGAACTTGATGAGGAAAACAGCAAAAATAGAGGCTTCTCTCTAGAATGTATCTAAGTGGTGGTATGTACATACCAGAGTGTGCTCGCATTTACTGTAATTGGTGTCTTGTGTGTACACAATTGCCTGCTTTGTACTTTGATTACCTGGTTTTGAATTTATTTTTTTGTGTCTCTGTCTAGACGTATGTAGAATCCATTTTAAAAGTTTTTACACGTCAGTATAAGGCATAAGTATATCCATTTATCTGTGTAAGTGCTGTACCGAAAGGATGCATGTGTCAGGACCACACATGTATGCAATGCACTCATGTAGACATGGTTAACCAGGTCATGCCTGACCTGGAGAGCCAGTATATCCCTCAGCAGTTGTGTTTGTGCTAGTTTGCAGACATTTGACATATTCTCAGTGTACTGAGTGCTGACCATTGGGTGCTCATGACAACATCAGGGTCAGTAATAATTACTAATATTTTACTTTATTAATATTTTAATTTATCAAGTCAAGAATGTCCATATTCTTGCACAAAAGTGACTCTGTTTTCTCTTATCCACGAAAAAAAAAGGTTATATCAGGATTACAACACTGAAAGAGAGGAGCTTTTATTTTATGAAGAAATGCAGAATATGGCCAAGACTGGTTTTGATAGGTGTTTTCAATCTTTGGCTTGTGCTTAGAAATACAAATCTTCAGATTTTTGATCCCAGGTTTGGAAATTGCGTCCCTAGTAAATGTGTTGCAGGCTATTTATAGCTGTCTGGTAAGCCAAAGCAAAGGATCTGTATCTGTTAGTTTTTCTGTCTAGTTACTTTGTTAAGTGAAGCAACCTTCCTGAAGATCTCCCTGGGAGCATTTCATACAGTTTACTAAAGAACCAGAAGTTATTTTTTTTATGGTAACAGGAAAAAAAGGAAGTATTCCAGTTTGCAATGCTTTGAATAAAAATAAAGACATGATTTTTCACTGCTTCATCTAATAATTCAGGCCCATGCAAAGTGAGGGCAAAGGAGGTGTAGGTGCTCTGTTTTGCGTTTACTGTTCTTATCTGAGTCTTGAAACATGATTCCCTAATATGACACAGAGTACCAACATGGTGCAACAGGTCCCACTTATTCAGAACTGAGAATACAAGGGGCAAGACTGCAGAAAATTAGGGCATAGGGGCCTATCCCAATTCCCATGAAGCAAATGGGAGCTGGATTAAGCCTAAATTTCTAATTACATAGGGGTAATAGTGTATCAGAAATCCCACAGAAGCAAAAGGGAATTGGATCAAGCCCAGGACTGTAATTGCATTTTTCCTTGCCATTTTTGTTCATATATTTTGTTTACTCTGCCTCATCATTACGTTATTTTGTAATTATAATGATGGGATTAGTGGCCATTAAGTATCTGATTTCTGAATGGGATGACTTGTTTCTAGTCACTGATGTCATTGATGTATGTCAGAAAGGTTTGTATATTCGTGTGGATGTGGCAAGCAATAGATGAATTTATCTAATGATTGAAATGGGTTGAGGCTTACCCCTTTCCTACCAACACTTCAAAAAGCCATACTGTATTTCTGTATACAGACACCAACGTAGGGCAAGGCCACACCAGGATGTTTTCTTTCTTTTTCTCATCCCAGTGTTCATACGAAAACATTTGAATTTCCAATGTGGGGACTGGGCTTATTGAAGGAATTTAATAGGAGCAATACTTTACAGACGATGTGGTATATAGCTGTTTTCTGAAGAAAGTTTCTGTGTATCTCTTGTTTTGGAGCACCTCAACGTGTAGATAATCATTAATGATGTGGTTGAGGGGATCGAGTGCACCCTCAGTCAGTTGGCAGATGACACCAAGCTGAGCGGGAGTGTAGATCTGCTTGAGGGCAGGAAGGCTCTTCAGAGGGCCCTGGCCAGGCTGGAGCCATGGGCTGAGGGCAATGGGATGAGGTTCAACAAAGCCAAGGGCTGGGTCCTTCCCTTAGGCTACACCAACCCCAGGCACCGCTCCAGGCTGGGGCAGAGGGGCTGGAAAGCTGCTGGAGGGAAAGAGCCTGGGGCTGTTAATTGACAGGGGCTGAACACGAGGCAGCAGTGTGCCCAGGTGGCCAAGAAGGCCAAGGGCATCCTGGCTTGTGTCAGCACTGGTGTGGCAGCAGGACCAGGGCAGGGATTGTCCCCCTGTGCTGGGCTCTGCTGAGGCTGCAGCTCGAGTGCTGTGTTCAGGTTTGGGCCCCTCACTCACTGCCAGAGGGACACTGAGGGGCTGGAGCGTGTCCAGAGCCGGGCAGCGGAGCTGGGGAAGGGGCTGGAGCACAAGTGTGATGGGGAGCAGCTGAGGGAGCTGGGGGTGTTCAGCCTGGAGGAGGCTGAGGGGAGATTTAATCATGGTCTACAACCTGACAGAAGGTTGTAGAGGGGTGGGAGTCAGTCTTTTTTCTCCAGTGATGAATGATAGGACACAAGGAAATGGACTCAAGTTCTGCCAGGGGAAGTTTAGATTGGAGCTGAGCAAGAACTTTTTCCCTGAGAGGGTTGTCAGCCCCTGTGCCAGGCTGCCCAGGGAGCTGGGGGAGTCCCCATCCCTGGAGCTATTGCAAACCTGTGGAGCTGAGGTGCTGAGGGACATGGGTTGTTTAGTGATGGGCTTGGCAGCGTGGGGTGAGTGGTTGGAATAAATCTTTCCCAGTCAAAGTGATTCTGTTGTTCTATGATTTGTTCAATTTGTTCAGTACCAGGTTTTCTCCCTTTTTTCTGAGACTAACTCTGCAGTGGTATCAACATGTCACCTACATTTTTTTTCCCATCTTGAATCCCATCCCCAAACTTCCCAGTTCTAGAGTCAGGAGAAAGTCACAACACGTACCAGGCCGGGAGACATGCGCTCATCCTTCTGGCCATATACTGACTGCAATGCACTGGCAGTATTAAGAGTAAAGGACTGTACAGAGGCCCTGGTACACGATGGGAATTCTTGCTGACGACAGTAGCAACTGCATGCGTCGGTCTAGGCAGGACTCCAGGTAGATGACGTCAGTGTGGCTTGGAAACATCAAAGTAGGAAATACAGGCTGGAGCAAGGGGCATTTCTGCAGTCATTCCTCATGACATAATTCTACTTAGTTGCCCATTAATAATGTCCTGAGACAGATGGGCACTGTTTTCTTTTTGAGATTTTATCGATTTGTCCTAATCTGTACTTTTGTGACCCTTACAACATAAGCGCAAAAATTAGGGAAGGGCTTCACCCAACACAAGGTGTAGAACTCTAGAACAGCTTTCTTACAGGAACAGTGGAAACAGGCATGCAAATTAGCTATGGATTTTGATTCATTAATGAAAGGCATTATATAACAAGGTTGTCCAAAATAAGAGGGCTTTGCTCAGCAGCACAGGTGATCCCATCTGCTGCAAGTGCCACTGTGCCTGTCGAGAGAGCTGCAAAGAGGTAATTATCAATACATTCTGGAAGGATGTGGTGATTCATTGATACATCTATTCATTGCTTTTTGGGACAGAAGGACCTTGACCAATCTGGAGGTGTTTTGTCCCCAGTTAAGATATTTTTGGCTACAGCAGAGGTATGGAAACTTTGAACCAAATAGTCAAAGATGTGTCTGTCAATTAAGCTATCCAGGAGATGTATTGGTAAGCGACCTTCAGTTACAGAGATAGAGAGACTTAAGTAACCTTAGTCACTTCACTGGAGTCATTCAAGACTTAAACTGACAGAAAAGAGGAACAAATGTCTTCCTCGTTGCATTGCTTTTATCCCTGTTAGAATACCACAGCCTCAACATCTGTCTCCTAACTGCAGTAGGAAATATGGTCTTCTTTCAGACTGAAGAGTATTCTGGTGTTCAGCTCACTTGACATAGTCTCTATCAAAGAACACTTTTCCTTGCTGAACTTATAAGCCTGGCTTGCAAAGTTTCCAATATGCACATTAAAGTCCAGTGGGCCACATCCCATTGTAGTCCCAGTGTGATGTGAGAGGGACGTTGGCTTAAGAGCAAACAGGATGGAACAGTTCACGATAAACAACAACAACGTGTTTAAAAATAGATCTGACTACGTAGCTTCAAAATGGCTTGTTTCTTAGTTTTGTAACCAAGATTAGTTAGAAATGTGTGCACAATTTGTAAAAAATAAAATCATGAGGCCATTTTAGGCACCTGGTGCTCACTGTCCTGGGCCCTGTAGAGCCTGGGAGCTTGGGCAGGTGGAGGAGTAAGCCAGCCAGGCCAGCTTCACTGTTCAACATGAACAAAGTGCACTAACAAACAGACAGTACAAGCTGTGAAATACAAGTGAACTTGTAAAAATTGCTCTCTAGCAGTTCGGCGTGTCATTGGTAACAAATGTAAGGAAGCTGTTAGAAATGTGTACCTCAACACTGCTTTTGAAAAAGCACAACATAAAAATACCTGTCAAATCCATTTTAAAAGATAGGTTCCATTTTGCCAAGAGAGAGGAAGCCAGATACTGGATGGGGAGACAGTTTCGTCAGTGGGGACTGGCATAAAGGTAAGCAAGTCTTCTCTGTATGACTTTAATGACAGAGTCTCTGTGTAACTTTAGTGACAAAGTGTCATCATCTTGTCCCCCCTCTCCCCATCACCAACAGACACAAAGGGTGATACACCTCCAACCAGTGCAGTTGCTGGAGTTCTGAGGGGATTCAGGGTGTCTGGCTCTGGCAGAATTGTGCCAGGATGGGGAAAAGGACAGGTTCTGTGGTCCAGCTTTTGTAAATAGTACCTAAATTATGTGTAATTTGGCAGCTAAGCATTGCCTTAAACACTAGTATCAAGATGCTGGCTAAACAGTAAATAACATCAAAGAAAAGTGTTAGTAAAATTTTCTCTTTCCCAGTAAGAAAAGAGAAAACATATTGTAATGTACATGCCAAATGTTTTTAGCTTTTTTGAAGGAGTGTGTATGAAGGAAACTATTTGAGCTAAGTTGAAGAAAAACGATGTCTGAATTTAGTGATGGTCAAAACAAATAACTGTACAAGATTTTGCATACATCTGTAGTTTGTAACCAGGGGAAAATCCAATCTTTCTACAGAGCACAGACACACGGCACTGTAGGTCTGGGCTGCAGCTCTTTGTAAGGTGACATGCTGGCCCTCTGCACAGAGTGTGCTTTCAGAGTTGGGTGAGAACTTTCAAAACAGCTTATTACCTACATTTCAGCCACCAAGAACTGAAAATCAAGGGTGCATCTTGGAGCTTCTCATAAAGTTTGTTGGAGATCACCATGCTGCAGTCATAACAGGTCGTGATGCTTCACCAGGCAGGTGGAAGTCCTGCTCTGTATCTCATAGATTGGCAACATTACAGTGATAAAAGTACATGCAAAATTACTGGCAGCATTAGAGTGATAGAAGTACATGCAACAGACCTGACTCCTTACTGACATACGTGAGAAAAACTACTAAAATCATTGCAGCTGCAGATGTCCACATCAGAAACTTTGTTTTGTCTTTGTCAGTAAAATGGAGAGATCTTTGCTCTTAACACCTTTGGAGGTTTGCTGCCACGAGTCAGTGCCTACTTAGCACACAGCTCTGGTTTAACATTCTATTTCCAGGTAGGGAACTGAGGGCGTGTGCTAGGAACAGGGAGGGTTTTGCAGGGGCTTTTCTGGAAGAGACATGCCATAAAGTTGCAGCAAAGAGTTAACGCTACGGGGGGCTAATCCCAGCATGGCTGCTGACCTCAGTGGATTTCAGCAGACCAGACCCCCACGTGCTTTTGCCATCAGACACCGAGAGGAGGGTACACAGTTCAGGCATTGGGGGTTTCAGTTGGGTTTTTAGAAACTAGCTAGCAGCTGATGACTTCAGTGGAAAAAGTGTAATAAAAAATACGTTTTCTGCTTCATGCAGAAACGTTTTAAGTTTTCAGAAGGTGGTTCTTACTCCTTTCTTACTCCTCTGGTCGTCTGGGCTGGCTGCTTTCACCATAGGCTTATTTGCAGCAGAGGACACAAGAGCACAGCAAAGACTACGTTACCTGAGACTGTGCAGTCAGTGGGAGAGCTACACCAAAGAGCCCCACAGCTGGCAACAGACCAAACTGTCCCTTGAAACCCAGGGAAGTTACAGACCCTGTAAAAAAGAAAATCTGGGATTAAGGTTTGGTTAACCCTTTGGAAGTAGGGACCTTTGAAAGGGGGGATCTTTCTCTAGGGAAGCACTAATATATCATGATCTACTACGAAAGGGCTAATAAAGGGTCAAATCAGCAACCCAATTGGTCATAATAGGTGTGGAGCAGGTGCTCTTTTAAAGTGTGACTAACTCTTTTCATACCGTGTGGTCGTTACCTTCCATGCATAAAAGCAACTTTTCCAGATTAAATAATTCTCTTTATTAATGATTGATGGTCTCACTACTTGAACCTGCTTTGCTGGCAGTTACAGAAATGTTCAAAATTACCCAAAGAACACTAATTTCTACTTCCCAGTAATGCAGTTTTTTATTTTCTGGAAGTTAAAAACAGGAGAAATTAAAACCTGTGTTTTAAAGAAGTTTGACATCTGCTTTAAACAAGTCTGTTACACACCTAGGCTAACATTTTAAATGTTCTGTTTTAATTTAGTGAGACCTTTTTTTGGTTCTAAAAAGGGCAATTCTGAATGGATACGTTATCAAAGCTTTATTTTTGGCAACAGCTGTAACAAATGACACAAGGTGTAGCTTTCTACACCTAGTGTAGTTTCAAGCTCTTCCTCTGCTGAAAGTGCTCCCGGTTTCTTTGGATCAGGCCCATGACTATCATTGTCACCTTAAATGGAGCCCATCAGTGCCTGTCCATAACAAAAACCTTGTTAACCCTTCCCTGCCTGGCACCCTCTCAAAGATTTACTTCGATTCCAGCGATCTGAAGAACCATCGGTGGAAAGCTGTGCTGCTTGGTTTGCTTACTCTTTACCAGACCATCCTGGTTTAACTCCTTTTTTTCTTTTCCTTTTTCTATATTTTTTTTATAAAATCGAAGACTTTTCAGCACTTTCACCTCTCTCCTCCCTGTTCAACACTTCCTGCGTTTACTGGGAAAAATTCCTGCCTGTTTGCTGCTTTGTTTTTTGGACGGGAGAGGGGAAGCCAATGGCTTAACAACGCATAGACCAGAGGCATCGAGGTCACAGGCAAGAATAGATGGAACTACTGATTTTTCACAACTATATACTAGCAAGAGCGTGCACCACAAAGGCCTGATCCTGACTAACCTTCCGTGCATTTCCTGTGCATTTCCATTGTCCCTTCTACTTGACACCTGCAAGTTTGTGTGTTGGAAACCCACTTTCAGCCCTCCTTTTGCCAGTGCCCCGGGTCCGGAGGCTGCCTGGGACCACGCAGGGCTGGGGGGCTCACCAGTGTCCCCCTCTGTCGCTGCACCAAACTCTCCTTCTTGGGTTCTGAGCCATTTGTTACATGAAGCTAAACTGCCCTGGCTTACTGAAGGAGTTTATAAATCCTGGGGGCTAAATCTAAACAATGATTTCCAAACTTCTTTTGTCCTGTTAAAATAGCTTCTCTAACTGTCTGAACTAAAGATGCTTTCTGCTCTTTCCTTTAAAAAGTAAGGAATCTCTGCTGGCTATTGGGAGGCTAAATCCTACATCCTCTAGTGAGTATTCATGCATATTCATGAACAACAACCTAAAGAAACTCCATAGGAACATTTGTGCGGATCAGGATTACTCCTAGGAGCGCAGGTTAACACAATACTGCCAGTTGATAATGCTGCAGCGTTTCCTCTCATAGTACCTGCCCTTTAAAGTTTGGAAAGCAGTAAATCAAAAGTTAAAACTTTTAACTTTTTTTAACTTTCCAAACGCAGCATAAATCAAATAACATGAGGCATTTCAAAGGAATCGTTTAAAAAAGGTAATCAAAAAAGGCCTTTAGCTGTAGTTTGGTTTGAGTTTCTTCTCTCAGACATTTGGGATCAGCTGTAACCAGTTCTACAAAAACGAAAATCGCCAGAACAAGCAGCTTGCCTCTTTAACTAAATAAACAAAATGTTGCAAAGTATTAGAGTTTTGAAAGGAAATAAATTGGTGATTGCCTTTATAACAAAGATTTGCAAATTTAACTTGGAAACCAGCTTTTTTTATTTTTTTTTCCAGATGAGGGATAACCAGAAGTAGCCAGAACATTCAGAAAAGGTAACTATATAAGCTTTCAAAGCTGCTTTGTCTACCACAAACATTATTATCACATAATCATAAACCTCATATTTTTGATATGAAGAGAAATTTCATCCAGGTCATTTGACCTCCTTAGTTAACTTGGGCAGAATACCTACTGCCTTGAAATGTACTGCCTGAAATTGCTGTTATCTGGGGAGAAAAAAACAAAAAAAAGGGAGGTTGAGCTTTTATAGCATTTGTTTTTATATATATATTACGTATTGTGGAAAATTGACATACAGAGATTGATTCTCTTAATTATCCAGAATTCAGACTTGAAGGAAATTAAAAATCAGACTAGGTTAAAATTTAAGTAAAACATTATAGGACTACAGCCATCAGCCAGATAATTTCAGTGGGCAGCTTTTTAAAAAAGGAATATTTAGACTAAAAAGGCATCCAGTTGAAAAATAATTTTCAGGCAAGGTATTTTCTTATATTATATTCTGGGAAGTTAGACTCATAATAGCCAAAGTACTACGCAGCATGCAGCTAAATATAAAACAAAGTAAGCTCAGTTATCTAATATAGGTATAAATACAAGTATTTGTGAAATCTATTAAGAGCAAGGGTAGAGTGTTTTGTATCTTAATATACAGAGGTAAAAGCTAAAGTGGGAATATTGTATACTTAAGCCAAAATACCAGCTAAGTATTTTTTTCCCCCTTTTGCTGGTTTTATTTCCTAACAATAATAAAAAAGGTTTTAATTATTAAATATGTCCAAGGAGTAAGAATACCTAGTTGTTCCCAAATTCATATGGTAAAAGTTAGGAGACAATTGGATTTTTAATTCCTGTGAACTCATCCTGCTCTTCTGAAATCAGTGGTAAAATTCTCTTTTGATTCAAAAGGAGATGAATTTTGTGCCATATTTTTAAATACAATTTATGAACTCTTCTTTCAGTATTTTTGCTAAAGTCTAAAACTTCCTGTTTCTTTAAAATCAAAATAACAAAAATTTTAAATTAAAATCTAAGCAAACAGGAGCAGCAAATACAGGTTTTCTTATAAAAAAGCTTTTAGTGGTTGCTATTATTAACATATCAACTGATAATTTGATAAAAATAATTTGTTCTTCTTTATCTCCTGTCTTTCAGTGATTTGTAGGACTTAGATGTTTTACATTCACCATTTAACATATATAAGAATCAAAACAAATAAAGCCCTGCTCTTTCAGAACAAAGGCAGAAATATGTTTTGGCAATTAGAACAATTAGATCTACCTGCTGAAACTAAAACTTGGTTACTTCAGTATTGGTATTTTTTTAATGTTAGCAGTACAAAATGAAGCAGAGAGGTATTTGCATCAAGAAAGAACTTCTTTTCATAAAATATACAAATTTGGTCTTTCAGATGTCAAAAAAAAAATCTTCATTTCTTTTTTATGAGTTGAAATTTGTAATTTAGTAAATCCATTGTTTAAATAGCAGGCAGAGGCAACCTTCAAAGAAGGGGAACTGGTAGGATTAAAACTTAGAATTTGTACAAAGAGAAAATACTTTTGATAAGGGCAAACAACAAACAGAAGTCAGTTTGGGGTTCATTTCCATCCTGTGGATTCCTATAGTTCATGCTAATTCATCTGATTTAAAGACTAAAATATTAGAACCATTACTCATCCTTGCTGAATATATTTCTAGTAAAAAGTTCCCTCTTTTGCAAAAAAATTTGCTGTTGACTTTTCTACAGAGAAGCAAAAGAAAACAAACCAACCCCAAAACCTCAGTAAATTTGATCATAATTAAAAAATGCTCCTGCTCTCAAAAACGATTTTTTTGCTTTAAAAATACTTAATAGGAAATTATTTGAACAGGGTTTTAAAAGTAAATTTATATAAAAAGCTTTTTGAAAGTTATAACATTGTCTTACTTACTTGTCTTACTGACTGCAGCTGGAGTACAGCCCTTTTTCACACTGAATACTGTAAATAATAATTAACAAAACATGTGGATATAGATACAGTTACAATTATTAGAAACATTAATTGGCAGTGTTGAATTTTAGAGGGTGTTGTTCCTTCTGAAGACTTTTAAGCAGTGAGCAATGAAAATAAATGGAGATTAAAAGATCTGTTTCAAATCTCCCTTAAAAAAACTTCCTAAAATGTCCCTAAACCTTTAAAGGTGTTTGATATATTTTTGCCTATTATGTAGAGGTTATTTATAAATCTTCTTACGATAAAAGATTTCTATTTATAGACAGTTCATGTCTCAGTAAACTGACTGAGCAGGCAGGGTTACATCATACTTGTTTGTACGTATAACTGAGCCTTATTTAGTAGAACAATAAGCTACATAAATACTCTACACAAGGTTTCATCCAAAATAAAAGCATTTGTAATAATTAATATGTGTCAACATTCCCATATTCATATTCCATATTCAGTTTCTACTTAATATTCTTGGGAGTTTTTTTTTCTTTTAGGGCTTCCAGGACAATAAACACGATATCCCTGTTGATTTTTAATTTTATAAGAAAGAATAAATACTGATTTTGTTTTGACACCGAAAGAAATTACTGACATGAGGAGATACACAGCAATTTGGCACAGGTAACTTCATGTACCTGAAGTTTTAAAGTCCATGAAGTAAGGGAAGGAGTTTAAAAGGACAAAAAAAACCAAAGAAACCCCCCCTTATTTGAACACAAATGTTTTTAAATGTCTGCAGTAATTTTTTTTTTAAGAGGAGAAAACAGCTTTCTCACTTTGGGAATGTATTCAAATTCAAAGAATGCCATCAAAACTCATGGTGAGAGTTCTGCCACAGAAATTTGCTTTTCAAAAGCCTGGTCACTTCCCTAAATTTAATTGAAACTACTTTAAAAAAAACCCCAAACTATATTTCCTTGTACTAATTAAACCTAAATATTTACCTTGGAAAAGAATAACTGCATGTATCTGATCAATGGAGACATGAAAACCACCAAAGTGATTTTTCTTTTTAAGGAAAACAATTATTTCTACCTAACTTTAAAAATCAATGGGGATCCAGTTTTGGCCATATTAGTCCTATAACCAGTACAATCGATGAGACTTTACAAACCAAACAGGAGGTAGGTACAGTATGCTCTGAAATGGGAGTGAGCTCAGAGTCAGCTCAATGGAGTGGCAGCACAGGAATATAAATGTCAGAAGCAAAATCCAACTTCTTGGACTACATTTTCCACTGAAAGGCTGCCTCAAATTTGAGTTTGCTAGCTGTCTGTGCGTCACTGAAATCAGTTGCTTTTAAAAAAAATATGTTAACAAGTTTCAATCTGATTATATTCCTAAATACTTCATTAACTAGGAAGTGAGCTACGTAAGCCATATTGTAAGCCCAATATGGAGAACAGAATTGATCTATTAGTGATATGCTTCATTCTTTGTTTATTAATGATCAGTTTTTGAGGTAAATAGCAAATTCTGCAGAAGAAATTCACAAATGCAATACCTCTGTTACCTTTTTTGGCTTTTTTTAATGGTTTGTTCTCCTGTCTCACAAATTTTGGGTTGGTTTTGCTCTGAAGAAATAATGCCAAAATTGAAAGGGTTGAAAACACGTTACCAGTTTGGTTTAAGTCCGTTCCCAAAAAGTTTCCCAAGATTTTTATAATTCACATTAAAATAAGGAAAATGGATGAATGCATTCATTATAAAAATTCCCACAAATAAATTACTATTAAAGCAAACCATTATTATGTAATTTGACAGCAATTTCTTCTGTGGGACACTGTAAGTATGAGACAAAGTCCTGCAATCAAAACTCCTGCTGATGATAGTATAAGATTAGGCAAGGCAGATACTGCAGGATTTGAAATATAGAATCCTTATTTGTGGCTGTAATCTTAAAATCAAAGGAATAGCTACGCTAGAGGTTCAAATCCTAATACTTTTTTTCTCCTGCAGCTACCTAGCTTTCTGTTTTATTTACTAATACTAGTACTTTTGCCACAATTTTTACTGTCAATATATTTCAAACAGGGAGACCCAATGCCTTGGCCTCTGGTCTCTAAAAATACATCTTTTGAGACATAGAATTAATTATTATAGCTTTAATTTAAGTTTTCCCTTTCCCTTTTTCTCCCTGGTTAATTTGGGAGAGGGGGAAAATAGGACTCAGATTAGTATAATTTCTCAACTCACATCAAATCCTGTATAAGACAACTTCATGAGGTAATAATAACATGCTGCTAATAGTATGCATTTTTTAACCTAAAATATACCATTAAATAAACTTATTTCTCTGGGAAAAAAAAAATCCATTTAATGGCCTCAGTGTTTATCAGAGGCTGCAAATAGTGGTTTTAGTTAACTCTTTGTTTTAATGGTCACTATGGTATAGAATGCTGTTGAAACAGCCAGGCTTCATGCTTTTAAGATGTACAGGGACCACTCAAATCATCTTCACCACTCGTGTAATAATAATGCAGTAAATCTGTATTTCATGAGGCAGGGCTGTAAGATGGGATGGCACCACATGCACAAGGGTAGATAAAGGGGGCCCAGAGGAAAGTAGTCAGAATACAGGGATATCTGGATTTAACTGGTTAACACCAAACTTCTTTGTAAATTGCTGAAGATATACAATTTAAATTCATATAAAATCATAGGTGTGAACTTGCAAAATTAGAGATACTGTTTGATCTGTATAAATCCAGCCAAAAGCTTGTCAGTGACCGTGAGGCTCAGATGATGGCAGTGACTGGTTGTACCACAGCCTTACTCCTCTCTCACATGGAATTTGGAGCAGAGGTGGGGATGAGTTGGAGCTTCACGGCTGAGCTTCATGGCTGGAAGATGGGACTGCCTTCCTCCAGAGCTGCCCAGCTCTGGGATGAGCACCCTTCCAGGTCTGTACGGGTTTTAGGTCAGGCCTGGTTTTGTAAAAATTACTTGGCTACATTCTAGTGCACAGTGCAGTTGGTTTGAATCAGGTTGTATTTACCAGCATATTTTTTTGTGTAAGGTAGTCTGTATTTATGGGTTTGACTTTGTGATTGCTCTGTCTGCTTCCTCAAGTGGAACTGATGCTTTAGGAATTCAGAGCTACCATGGGTTTTTTTTCCCCCATAGTTTTTCATATAGAATGGACTCTATATAAAATAGATGATCAGCAAGGTACTGGTGCATTTATTCCTTACCCAGGTGAGACTGAAAGTACCGTGAAACTAGAAGGTATGAATGGCTAACAACTGGTAAAAAGCAGGGGGATGCTGACAGATTCACTTGCTATGTGTGGGAGTTCCATGTGTGCCTCATTTTCCAAATTTAATCAAGATTTTTTTTCGTGTATGTGAAAGTCATTCTCTGGAATTTCAGAGTTTACTAGCTGCACACAGGTGTGCAACAATAGTGTGGTCTGGGTCACATTCTTCAACCCAACGGCATCTAAGTGCTATAGAAGCTCTGAAGGTTCAAAAGGAGAAAAAACACCCCATCTTACCTAGGTTGTGTCAATTAACTGTTCTCATGTTTAGTTTGTTTGAGAAGAGTAACAGAGTGGAGTTTGAATTAATCTGCTTGGACCTTCTCCTTTGTTTGACTTTCTCCTCTGGCAGCTCGTGGGGTCCCTTTACAAAACACAGTAAGACCACCTTCAGTCCCGTTAGTGCGAGACACACAAAACCTGAGCAGAAGTATCTTACCTCAACCTATGTGAGGTGGCTACTTCATACTGCTTTTATCAGGAATAAGTACTTGGGCTCACAACCACTGTTTATAGATAGGTTTGTAATTAATTGACAGTTTGTGGATAAATACCAGGGCCAAATTTTCATCTTCTGTGGCCTTGTGACTCCTGGTTATTTTAACGACGTTTGGGCAGCTGGAGAAGTCTGGGTTGCTGTCAGCCATATTAACCATGACTGAACATCTTCTAGTATTTAGACAAATAATGTAAACCTTGTTAAGAAATGTTCAACCATTAATACTGAGGGATTGCAAAATCATATAGGACAGTAAGAAACATCTGTTGGAAAGACTGACAGGGCTTCATTGTTCATAAACATCTGTAGGATCATTCTTTTTGTTTGTTTTTGAGTGGGAAAAGACCAAAGTGAGAGTCAGAATCTTTCTGAAACCAGAACTCTATAACACTTCATTTTATTTTCATGAAAGTGTCTTGGATTTTGTTTCATCCCATTTCGCTTTTTACATCATAGTCAGCACTGCACTATTGGGAAGACTCTCACTTGTTCAGTGCCGACAAGCGTGCTTTGCTCTTTGGGAATGGCTAGACTCAGTGTCTGGGATAGGGATGGCTGTACGATATGTCCAAGTTTAGTTGGACACAACTTAATTTACAACTCATGAATATGCATTCTTGAGGACTGGGATGGTCCTCCTGAGGATAAAAAGGGATGTTCTGGTCATCCTCTGTTAGTAGATAGTTTCTGACCTTTGTTACGATACAAAGCAAAAACTTCTAGCCAATCTTTTTTGACCAGGTGTTAATTTCTTGTGCTGGCTTGTTAAGAGAGCGGGAGAAATAAGGTGTACCTTATCTTTTGCAAGCAATTTAATTTAGTATGGTGAGCTGAATGCATGCCATTTGCCTAACTGCCCCGGAATGTCAAATCAAATGCAGAAGTAAGTATTATTGCCAGATTTGCTGTAAGAGAAATGACATGCCCTCTTCCACAAGCTACAGTCAGGGAAGGACCTTGGGAAGGTGCAGAACTGGTCTAAGCATAGGAGCTTAGAAAGGCTCTTTGGCAGTAAGTTGTTTCCATAGCTGAACAAAGCCCTTCAAGAAGGCAGAGGGAAATAGAGCAAACTCATCAGCTGGGTCCTCACAAGCCAAAATAAATGACAGGTATCAAAGTCATGATACATTTTGAGGCAGAGTCTGCAGAATTTTTAACCATGCCTGAGCCCATCTTCCAGCTCAGACGAGCAATGTGTCGTTCCTTCACATTCCTCCACTAATAACTCATTCAGGAGGATTAAATGGTTTTGGACTATGAAGATCAGGCCCTGCTTTTTAACTGTAGGGGGACACCGAATATCTGGCAAAAAGGGAGTCACTGAATGAAGTGCTGTGAGTTGATCAAGTCTGATAATTGATCACATTTGGTGGGTTTGGTTGGGTTTTTATCAGTCTTGTAGGGATCAAGTGCTCAGTACCTGTGGTGTGGTTCCTTTTCCCTTTAGCAGGTAGGACATGCTTCATTATTTGTGACCTACTATGTGTGATGTCATTACATCCATTATTGCAGTATTTATCCACCTTTCTGAATCCGTGACACCCTTTTTATTTACCTCTCTCTCTGTTACTGTTTGGAATTCCTCCTTTTTTTGACAATAGAAACAGACTCTCTAGTCCCAGCCTGAAAACTCACTTTTTTAGGGGGACTGGACTTGCTGCCAGCAAGCCAAGGTAGTTAGCAGCCTAGAGGCTACTCTGGACGCCTGCAGGAACTTCTCAGTCATCTCTTCTCAAAATCTGAGCTGCTGCTGCTGAACTTTGCTTTTTCTAACACTATGGATATTGTTATGTGCCTTTGTAACCCATAGTTTGAGAAATGCTTCTTTAGCAAAGGTGAAGTTTCAGTCTAACGATGAATTCCCAGGACGGTTTTAGAAAGTGACAGAAGCCAGGTTTGTTGAACCTGGATGCAGACAAGGTCTGTTGGTAGTGGCAGAGGACCTATGACGTCCCATGACAGTGCAAAGTGCATGTGGTCATCTGAGTTACAGCCTGTTTTCTCTCATGTTCGTCTTCAAACAAAATTTTTCTTGCTGAGGGACATGAGTGGCAGAAAGAGGTTTTGATGTTAGTGTATTTGCTTTAAATGTAAGGAAATAACGAAAATCTTTTTCCCCCTGTGTTGTGTGTAAATTGGTTTAGATCTCTTGATCAGCTGGTCTTTAGTGTCATGTCAGAAAAAATTGTTCTGGAGACCAGTGGGGATGCTAATGCACTGATTGTTTAAAATAGGGCCAGGTGACATTTAAAATACCTGAGGTGTAATATTTACTGTCTCATTGTCAACCTCCTTGTGCAAAAGGAAGATGCTGTTGCCTCCCAGGCAGAAGTAGGGGTCTGTTACGCAGTTGGGATGCTCTCCACAGATCCCCATCCCCAGCAACTCGCCTGGCTGTTGCTGTGCTCACCTTGGTTCCTCCTGTGTCTATGGCCCATTGAGTTAGGCTCGGGGCAGTGCTTAAGAGATGAGGAAAAAGTAAAGACAGCTAGAGTTTGGTGTATCTGAGACAGAACCAGAGTGAAAAAGAGGTGGAAAGTCAGTGGTCCATGGCTGTGCCCTCTATACCTGTCACACGAACTGTTTGACCTATTCACATCTCTGGTCCTCAGTTTAACCCGCCTGTCATGACAACTACTCTCCTCTACATTTATTATTAATACTGTCACTATTACATGGCACCAGGGGCTGCACCTGCTGCCTTGCAAAACAAATACATTAATGAGTATTTGTTAGTTGTTGCTCCCCAGATGGGAAAAGGAGAGGGGAGCAGGCTGTCCCTGAGGTAACCTCTTGTGCTGCAGCAGGACCAGTCAGGAAAGGACTGCAGACCATGAGGAACTCCAAGGAGGGACTGCAGAGCCCTTCAAGACTGCTGGTATGGCCAGGCAAGGCATCTCCCCGGGAGTTCCCTTCTTTGCACTTCAGGACTAAGTATAACATTAAGTGTCTTGGAAAGAACAGCAACCCTCTTTCTATCATCTCTCCCATCTAACTATTTTCTATCCCTCTGCCATGCTCATCCAAGTGGTCCTTGATAGGGCTTGCTCTGAGGCCTTAATATCCTTAATATCAGAAAACAAAAGATAGCAATCACATAGCTAAAATTATCTGCCTAGTTTAAGTAACACAAAATGTATAGTACATATTAATATGAAAACTGGGTAAAATACAGAGTGGAATGCTCCAGAAGGAAATAATTTCTATGAGTTCACCAAGGGCAGCATTTCAGAGCAAAGCAAAGTTATAGCCCATGTCCTTTAAAGGAACCATTTTGAAACAGGCCAGTGTATTTCCCCGTAATCATGTCTCTCATTGGTAATGATCCACCAGTATTAATTGATGGATATTTACTGATTTCACCAGCGTCTGTTAAACATCATATCTTAAAGAAACTGATACAGTTTGGGATCTTTGCCCCTAAAATGCATTGCAGTGAAAGTTAGCTGTAGCAAAGTCTTTCTCCCCCAACACTTTATCACTAGGGGAGGTGCAGCCCGAGGTGAAACCCTGATACAAAACCTGTGTGATAGCTGACTCAAAAACCACCATACCAGCAGCTCTGCTGAAAGTAGGACATTGGGGACAGACAAGTCTTAGATGTTGCATTTAGGAAAGAGTGAATTTTGGCACTTCTGAGGAACGTGGCTATGCTGGTGCATACAGGTAGTGCATTGTGAGTCTGCGAAAGTTGGTGTTGAGATGGTGCTTTCTGGTTTTCTGGGGGGCGGGGGTTATATATAATAGTCTGTCTCTGTATGCCGCTGCAGCACTTCAAGGTATGGTTGACCCACTGAACACAAGAGTTTGTTCACTTAAAATTAAGCTTCTGTGTAAATCTTTGCCTTGGAAAGACTGAAGATACCTTCTGGGGAAAGGAGAGGGAAGGTGGAGATAGAGAAGGAAGGTGGAGAGAAGTTCTTTGAAAGAGTGGTTGCTCCTCTGCTGTGTATTGCCATCTGGGAGAAGAAAAAAATGGGAACGCAGGCTCCATGGTGCTGTGGGAGCTGCTCGTGTCTACACACACGACGTGCTCAGTCAGGTATCTCGTACTGCAGTCTACTCAGACAGTAAAGCGTGTGTCTCTGAAGCAGACGGGTGCGTGATCCAATGCAACTACTCACTTTTATTCACGTTTCATACGGTGAAATAAAACAGGAGGGTAAACGAAAACTGAGATAGAAATATTCTCATAGGAGCTGCATACGTAAGGTTTCAGATTCAACGTTTGGCATCTTAAACAGCATGATACTTTCTGTAAGCAGCTGGTGGCAGTTTCCGTGTGTGCTCGTGGGACACAGAGTTCCTCAGAAAGAAGTTGAAACAGTGAACATTGCGCAGCTCTTGTGTACACCTAAGTCTTTCTATGAAGTCTCCATGGCTCAGAAACTCTTAGGTCTATAAGGACAGCAATTGCAGTGCTTTGGTAGCTAGAGGATGATTTTGTTGCATGTATCTGTGCCTACCTGAACGTAAGTGTCAGATCATGACTGCGTTGTGGAGTCTGTGCCATAGAGAGGGGCAAGTCATATAGAAGGGAAGATAATATAAATTGAAGGCTGTCTTTTTTTTTTTTCTCCTCCACTTTTGATAGTTTCTGAAAGTACTGAGGCTTATACTGGATAAAAAAAAATAGGGTTACACAAATGTATGTTTTAGAAACTTTGATTAAATGATGTCCTGGTGCAAGTCAGTGAGGGCTATCCATCTGTTGGACTGTTTCATGGAGCTCGCGATTGGCACAAGGAGGAGAAATAGTTGTTTGCAAGTTGGTAGCAGGGAGATAAAATGAGGGGTTTTTTCCCTCATGCAAACCAAAATGGATAGAAGCTCTCTCATCTCCTATGGCCTATAGCAAGAAGGGTATTTATCTTAAAAGCATGAAGAAAGGTGAATGGCAGGGGGTGTTGGGTTTTTTTTTTCCCCTTGCATTTGCATAGGAAAATAATCAAAGGCAAGCATTGCATGTTATAAGGAATAGACTGATTTGCATGTGGCATTCTTTTGTTGCAGTTTACAGACCCAAAGGTCTGATCCTGCCATCAGTGAAGTTAATGTTACATTTCCTATTGATTTCATGGGGGAAAAAAGGGAGCAGACCTCAACCTAACATGAGCCAGGTGAAAGCTGCTCCTTCAGAAGGATGCTGCCCATTACTTTTAGGCTCCCAAGTTATTTTTTCCTTAGTGTTCTGGGAAAGAGATGGACATGAATTGTTCATATTATAAGTGTAATGAGGATTGTTTAAAAAATGTAAATGTCTTCTGTAACACTGCTGAACTGAAAATATAAGACTGTGCCAGTGCATGAAAGTGAAACTGGCTGAGAACAAAAGTGAAACCAACAGGCAATTTTCACTCCCCAGGCTGGGGGAAAGGCAGAAAAGTAAATCCTAAACAGGTGATGCTGAAGGGTAAATTTCAATTCTACAATTTTATTTACTTTTTTTTAGTGAAGAAGAGTGTGGCTGGTCATCTAGATAAAGATTTCCCCTGAGATAGGTGTTTTCTCTTGATGTCATCTCTTTAGAAAGTAAGAATCAGTTAAAAATGCCTATTTTTTTCCTTTATGATGTTAAGGGGCATCTCTACATGTTACCCCTTTAACTTTTTCATGCTTTGCATCACAGGCTTGCAAGTCATTTACACTTAGTATGCTGACAGGAGCATGTACTAGAGCAGGACAGGGCTCACCTTGCTTTGCAAAAGTATGGGTGACTGTAACCAGCAAGTTCCTAGAGCAGGGGAAAAAAAGTATCTTTAAACATATATGAAAATGATGGCAGAATGTATTTAATCTGTTAAATAAATTTTAAAAACAGAGAGACAGTGTAGGAAATGGGAGAGAGAGAGATTCAGTTCTTCCTGACTGGTCTAATAGCACTGGGAGTAGACAAATGTGCAGAAAAGTGGGCAAAGACCAAACAGAATGACAGCACAGGGTAAAAAAATGGGTAGAGTGCCATGGGGAAAAAGAGAGAATGGAAGAAAGAAGTGGTTTAGATAAGTTAACATTGTGCATAATGCATCTTTGTTTCACATTTGTCAAGTGTCTAGGAAATTGGGTGGAAAAACACATGTGCAGCAACAGTCCATAAGGATCTAAGCAGTATAAGGAGGGTAGGAGATGTGGAAGAAGAAGGGTAAAAGATGGAAGAGAAAGATTTCAACACAGGCAGATCTTATTTTTAAGGAAAAAAAAAAAAAGAGGGCAGTTTAGTCATAAATACTACACCCTAGAGTGCTGAGGCTTTTTGATCATTACTTACATTGATAATGCCCATTAAACGACAAACTGAAACAAAGGCTTTTTTTGAAAATGTGGTACACCATGAATTTGTAGTCGTTATCAGCTTTTTTTTCCCCTCTTGCATTTGTTTGAAAAAGTAAAGAAAGAAAAGGGCATAAAAATGGTGTATTAGTGATTTTATCTGGTAGCTTCCCCACAGGTGAAGGGAGGAAACAGTAAGTCTCAAAACTATAGGCCTGTGTAAATTCCTCAGCATCGCAAATAAGTACATTACAACACAAATCACAGGAAAAAAAAACAAGTGAAGCAAACACCATATATATCTGAGAAGGTATTCAGCTTTTAAAAACAGGGGAGGGAAAAGTTGCTGTGGGAAGGAGTACCTCAGGACTCTGTCTCTCAAGCAAACGGCCTTAAAAAAAAATAGATGTCAATATATGTAAAATAAATTACTTTTGTCCTTTTTTAATATAAGATAGTGCCATTTGCAGAGTAAATGTTGCATACAGGCCTCAGAAAGCTGAAAACCTGGTCTGAAGGATCTGGCAATTGGATTGCCCGTGTAATGGAGCTAATATTTGACGTGTCTACCTGGCTTACCAAAAACAATTCTGAGGGCTGTCAATAGAATGTAATAGGAGTTTTAAAAATGCTTTTCAGACCAGGAGATAGAAAGCCTTGTGAGGGCCACGACTTGAAGGTACAGAAACGGAGCGTAAGCACATATTGATGTTAATATTTCTTGTCTGTTCTGTTGTAGGGAGCATGGCCTAGCCCCTGTTTGGGAGGGTAGGACGGCCTTCGAGGGGAACCAGCCTAACTTCTTCAGGTAATGCTCCGTTACCCACCGCGTTCCACAGAGAGAGGAAATAACTTTGCAGTTCGGGATAAATAATACCTGGACCTTTTGGCCTTTTCGGTTTTGGGAGTTTTGTTGACATTTTTTGGCTGAACCCAAATAATTTTAGGCTTGTTTTGAGAGGGGCGAGGAGACAGAGCCTTGTGAGAGAGGCAAGTTAATGCCAAGCCCTTCTGAAGTCAGGTTGGTTGCAGGCAAACAGCAGCGCTGACAGTGGTATGCTGGATTTTCCCATGAAAAGATGCAAATGATAGGATATGATAGAGAGATGGATGTATTTGTGAGCTGTGGAGTGTGTTTCAGTTTGCCTCATAGCAGAACAGCAAATAAATTGTAAGCGGATGCTGTTACCTGTGGTTGGTCAAAGACAGGGCTGAAAAAAATAATTCTTTCTAGTTGTACGTGGCTTTCTGGCATTGATAAATATATTTGATGTGATAGCAATTAAAAACAGCCTGTTTTGATGAAGTTGAAGGTGGGATGCTTGTTTCTGAAGCGTGCTGGTTAATTAAGCAAGAGTCAGTAAGTGGCATAAAGCTATAGATAGGATGCTTTTTGTGAAAATGCAATTCCTTCAGGTCAAACTAGCCAATAAGTAAAATTTTCTGGTCAGGAAAGAGGCTATGTTTCTGAGGTATTTTATGTACTTTGTGTAAGCTTATTATACACCATAGAGAGAGGACCTGTGTTGAAGTGTTGGACTTGTATTATGGCACATCACTCGTTCTTTCTGTTTCGAATTGTTGATTCAACTGTGATAATTTAGACAAGAGAGAAAGGTAAATTCCATTTACCAAATGGGATGTTTGTAGCATTTGAAAAAGAGAGAGATTAAAAAAAAAAAAAGTGAGAAGTCTCTAAAAAATCTGTAATGTTGTTCTGTACCTTTTAAAAGGCAAACAAATCTAAATAATAATAATATTTCCACTGGCAAAATAATATACAATCTTTAAAAACAGAATAAACTGCTGTTAGGAGAGCTTGGAAATAAACAATACGTGAAGATAGGTAGTTAGGATTTTGTAGTATATTTCTTCCCCTAGTCTCCCTCCTTTTTGGCCAGGAAAACTGAAAGATTTCTTCTAAATACAGAAGGAATAAACAAATACAATCGTGGTGAAACATTATGCTAGGTATTTGGCGAAATTTGTGTTCTTGTAAGCATTTTGGTTTTTAAATGTTAAGTGCTGTCAGACAGCTCAAGTCTCAAAGTTTGTGGGGAGAAAAGGTTTCAGCATCTTTGTTCATACCTGAGGAATCCATTTTAGAAGTCCATTTTCCCTGTTTGCAAAATACATTTTTATTAGATCTATGTATTTGGGTTAAGACTTACTTAAAATTACTTAATTAGGTTATACTGAAAT
Source organism: Urocolius indicus (assembly GCA_013401255.1). NCBI lineage: Eukaryota > Metazoa > Chordata > Aves > Coliiformes > Coliidae > Urocolius > Urocolius indicus. Next base: position 46,863 of record WBNH01001046.1, read on the forward strand.
TCTAAGTGATTTTAAAAAGAAGGATTATGGTAATATGACAAAACATAACACTATTTTCATTGAAATCCTTAAATAAAGCCCTTTTAACATGCCAATTTTAAAAATCTATAAATTTAGGTTGTTAAAATAGTACAAAATACAAAAAGGCTGAACTCATAATGGAATGTATAATCCTGTACCAGTGAGCAGGGATTTTGTAGGTACGTCTGGAACATGGCAGGAGGCCATTTACACCTTCAGTTTGAGTTTGGGCCTTTCTCTTCTGGTATTGTCCTTCTTATGCCTTTCCTATATATATGTAAAATACATATAAAATGTTTGAGGTCGATTTGCAGAGGGAAAATGCGGAGGAAGAGTTAACAGTGTAGGTGCGCCAAGATAGATGGGAATTGATTGTGTTTTCCCAGGGAATTTTGAGAAACATACCAAAGCAAAAATTGCTACAGTAAGGAATAAATTCCAAATAATTGTATTTGTGCCGTTTGGAGTCGCGTGGCTGTGAATTGTCTCTAAAAACCTCCTCTAAAGAGTCTGAAAAACAGTACAACATAAAAAGGCTTTCCAATTGTGTTTCCTCTAGATAAAGCTGTTGGCTTGTAGGCTGATTTAAGGGACAAGGTATTAAAAAAACAGACTTAAAAAAAAAGGAGAAAGTTACATATGTGCTTTTCTTATTGATGCTTCTTTTTTTTTTAAAAGGAAAATGTATATGTGTTTCTTTCCTCTGTGTTGTTTATGGTTTGAAATAAATAATGAANAGCTGTTGGCTTGTAGGCTGATTTAAGGGACAAGGTATTAAAAAACAGACTTAAAAAAAAAAAAAAGGAGAGAGTTACATATGTGCTTTTCTTATTGATGCTTCTTTTTTTTTTAAAGGAAAACGTATATGTGTTTCTTTCCTCTGTGTTGTTTATGGTTTGAAATAAATAATGAACTTGTAGTGGCTTATTTTTTAAAATGAAGTATTTCAATGGGAAAAAAAATATCTGGCAGCAGGTCTGTTTCACTTGCGTGTTAATTTTGTAGAAATAGCGGAACGTTTCTGGATATTTGCATTTGTTTCAGAGGATGGAGCAGAAGACAGATCTCTGTGTAGTCTGTCAGGCAGTTACACGTCTGAGCATGTTACAGTTTGTAGCACTACAAATTAGAGCCATTTGACTTGTAGTTTGCTGCACAAGGCTTTTATGTATAAAACCCTAAATATGGCAAATATAATACCTGTTAGAGGGGACGAGCTCTGCGTGGGAGTGGGGGGCATCTCTGAGCGCCAAGATGCAGAGAGGGGCAGGGGTGAGACCCTGAGGATTTTTACTCTGAGGTGCTGCTTCTAGATGAACTCGTGCTCTCTGCCCCCTCGTCCCTCACTTACTTTAAAAATGGGTTGTGACTCTCTGGGTTGTTTTTGAGCTTGCAGCAGGTTAGTCGTGTGCACACCATTTGATACTTATTTTACGAGAGGAACTGGAGAAGTGCTGTTTTGTGTTAGGCAGACGGACACTGAGCACTCACACGAAGAGTGCATGCGAAGGAGGACGAAAACATCACAGCGTGCCTGAGCTTTCAACGTTACTTTCACTGCAGGAGAGCCCAGCACTGCCTGGGAACTTTGGGATAAAGTTTTCTGGGGGCTGTAAGGGCTATTTCGGAGTCAATTTACTTCTTGACAATTTGTCTTTTGAAACAATTTTAATAAATAAATAAATATCCGAAGCGCACCACAACCCCACAAAACAAACAGCTGCAAAGAAGCAATTTCACCTGCTTGTTAGCAACCGGCAGAGAGCGGGCGATTAATCGCACCGCCCGCCAGCAACCGGCAGCGGTGGCGGGGAGCAGCAACCACGCCACGGGAGCACGGGAGCACGGCAGCGGGCCGGGGCCGGGCCCGTCGGACCAGCGCCGCCGAGCCGAGCCGTGCGGCGCCGCGCCGGGCTGCGGGCGGCTTCTCCGTCCCCGGGCGGCGGAGGCGCCGAGCCGAGCC
>WBNH01001046.1:56532-67241 GCA_013401255.1 Urocolius indicus
GGTCATTTCTGTCTCAAGTGTTTCTGTGGAAAGAGAGCCCAAATAATTGCTGCTGTTCTTCCTGCCATGTTCAGGGTGCAGTTACCAAGTCAAAAGGAGTTTTGCATTTTGGCTGTGAAGTGCAAAGCCAACCCTCACCTGTTGGAGCAAAGCAAGATCCTACTACCAGAAACATGAACCTTTGATACTTCTTTTCCCATCACTACCCAGGACATCAAGGTGCCCTCTCGGCATCTAAAGATAAAGCTTAGACACCCCAAATGACCTACTCAGGTGTCCTCTGCCTGTGAGAGGGCCCAGGTTCCTGCCCCACGGCTCCTCTGCCTGTGTGGCGTCTTCGCAACCTGTGGCCACCGGGGCCTGTCCTGAGGTGGCTCCACAGTGCCTGGGCCTCATTGACTGCTCTGCAGGTCAGGTGTGGGAGGCACGAGAGCCTCAAGTTCAGATCCCAGAATGGTGGGGGTTGGAAGGGCCCTCCGGAGCTCATCCAGCCCAAGCCCCTGCTAAAACAGGTTCCCCTCCATCAGGGGGCACAGGAACGTGTCCAAGTGGGTTTGGAAACCTCCTGAGAAGGAGCCTCCACACCCTCCCTGGGCAGCCTGTGTCAGGGCTCCCTCACCTCAACAACAAAGAAGCTTCTCCTCTTGTTCCAGTGGAACTTTTTGTGTCCCAGCTTATGCCCATTACCCTTTGTCCTGACACTGGGCACCACATAAAAAAAGACTGGCCTCATCCTCTTCACTCCCACCCTTTAGGTATTTATCAGCGTTGATGAAGTTCTTCCCTCAGCCTTCTCTTCTCCAGGCTGAGCAGCTCCAGGTCACACAGCCTCTTCTTATCAGAGAGATATTCCAGTTCCCTTATCAGCTGGGGAGCCCAGAACTGGACACAGGACTCCAGATAAGGCCTCACCAGGGCAGAGAAGAGGGGGAGCAGAAGCTCCCTTCACCTACTGTCCACACTCTTCTTGATGCATCCCAGGCTGCCATTGGCCTTCTTGCCCACGAGGGCATGTTGCTGGCTCATGGTTAGTTTATTATCAACCAGCATTACCTGGTCCCTCTCCTGGAGTTGCTCTCCAGCAGGTCAATCCCCAGCCTGTCCTGGTGCATGGGGTTGTTTCTCCCTAGCTGCAGGACTCTGCTCTTGCCCTTGTTGAACCTCATGAGGTTCCTCTCTGCCCAACTCTCAGCCTGTCCAGATCCCACTGAATGGCAGCACAGCCTCTGGTGAATCAGCCAGTGCTCCCAGTTTGGTGCCATCAGGGAACTTGCTGATGCTGGATCCCTCTCCTACCTCAGCATATTCCTCTCAGGGTCTCTGAAGGATTTAGAGAAGACAGGTATGAGGTGGGTGTGGGTCATGGAAGAATTGCAGAGAACTTAAATGAAGGAAGAAAATCCAGAAGCATAATTGTGTGTTAAGGAGAGGAGAATGAGATCTATTTCTTTTTTTTCTCTCAACTTCTGTTCCTCATAGGATCTTAGCTGAACTCTACCCTCATATCTCCTGACATGCAAACTGGGAGTGATGCGCTGTGCTGAAGGGGCCCTTATCAAAGCCAAGTTCATGTTTGTTAAATGCTGGAGGTGGCCAAGGCAAAACCTTCTGTAAGTACCAGGTCATGGCAGGGCCCCAGGACTCACTGGCATGAGCGTCTTTAAGTTGTTGCTCAAGGAAGATGGGATTTTAAGAGTTTTAAACCCCTGTGATGTGGAAGAGGAGAAGTCGTTTCATGGAAGAGAGGAAATACTGCCTGATTCCTGCACATGAACCATCTTGTGTGAGGCAGGCTCTGAAGGACGATGGATGCACTGGAGGTGGGGAACTGTAAGCACAGTATCACCTTCACTGTACTCCACAAAAGGATACAGTGAAAGAAGGTTGAGCATGTGTGTGTGTGTAATACAGCACAGTGGCTGAACAAGAACTTATGGACTAGAGGTCAGAGGTTTATGGGTCATCATCTGGGTCTAAGGGTGACTGCAGCATCGTGTGAGGCGATACTGAGTGTCAACAGCAGCGTGAGGGACACGTGTTCCCTGAACTTTGCTCCTTTTCTGTGGACAAGTGTCTCAATCTCTTAGCTGTGGTTGCGAAACTGGGTAGCAGAGGCATCAGGGGTGAAACAGTGAGAACATTTGGCTCCTGCAGGTGGTATTTTCAGCTCCAAATCAATACATTTCAGTGGGCTGTAGGATTGAAGAAGGTCAGTCTTCTGTTGCCACAGCCTGTGTTATGTCTCTGCTGTAAGCACATGTTGCATTTGGATGTGCAGCATGCACAGCTATTAGAATTTTGGGGAGAAGAAGTTGTTTCCCAGCGTTGCTGGTGGTTAAAAAGTAAAACAAAGCAATTTTCTATGCTCCTTCTTAAGCCTTTCCTTCATTTGCATGATAAGAGAATCTGGAGCTCCCCATTGTAATAACTTCTGAGAACTCCAACTAGGGAATGGCAACAAGAAGAGGAATCTTTGAGACTTTATGAGACTCACCTGTTAATCCCTAGTTAGGTAAAAGTGACAAATCCCTGTGTAAAGTACTAGAAGTTTGCAGGACCTTTTGTACTGTTTCCCATACTTAAGGGGAATTGGAGGGACCTTCTCCTAAAGAGCAGTGTGCATCTGTATGGCATATTTACGTTTTGTAAGCTCAACTAGTTAACATGCCAACTGCTGCCTTGCATTTGGTTCTGTTTAGCTTCCATTGCTCCATTTGCCCAGAGTGATTTGTTGTTGGGAAACTGAGGACTCGAATCCCTGCAATGGAGGGATGGGTCCCTGACACCTGACGTTTACCTAGGAAACAAGAAGGATGGTAGAGCTGTTACACTGTGTGGTAATCGCCAGCACCTGCATGGCTCGGTTCCAGAGCTCAGACTTGTGTTTGCAGGTTCCTGCCCTCTGCATCCAAACTGTAATCACGAGTGTGCAAATGCAGGGTGGGAGATGTGCGAATGGAAGATTGTGTAGTGAGGTGGGGGTTGGTCTCTTCTCACCAGTAATAAATGATGGGACAAGAGGAAATGGCCTCAAGTTGCACCAGGAGAGGATTGGACCTTGGGAAGAACTTTTTCCCTGAGAGGGTTGTCAGTCACTGTGCCAGGCTGTCCAGGGCGGTGGGGGAGTGCCCATCCCTGGAGCTGTTGTAAAGCCGTGGAGCTGAGGTGCTGAAGGCCATGGGTTAGTGGTTTGCTTGGCAGGGTGAGGGGAGTGGGTGAACTGATGATCTTAAAGATGTTTTCCAGCCAAGATGATCCTGCTTCCAGAATTGTCCAGATTTGGGCTGGGCTGTTGAGAGGCTTTGTTGGCACAAACCCTTTCAGGCAGAGCAGGGAAAACGAGTCCCTGCACGGCTGTTGGAGGTGTCTTGAGAGATTTATTGGGTTGGCCTGCTGGTTCAGCTAGACGACCCCTCACTGGAACACTTTACATGTAATGGCATGAGAGCAGAAGGGCTGTGCAGGAGAGAGAGCTGCTCTTGACTCACAGGCTGCCCAGGGAGGGTGTGGAGGCTCCTTCTCAGGAGGTTTCCAAACCCACTTGGTAATGTTGTTGTGTCCCCTGATGGAGGGGAACCTGCTTTAGCAGGGGGTTGGGCTGGATAAGCTCTGCAGGTCCCTCCCAACCCCCACCATTCTGTGGTTCTATGACTCTCTGGAATGAAAACATACTTGTAAAGAGGAAAAAAAATCAGTGCTGGGTACAAATGTCCACACCTCCTGTCAGCAGCAGGAATAAGGAGACACCTCACAGATAATAACAGCAGGCTGCTGTTGAGGAGAGGAGAGGATACTGGCATGGAGGCTTCCCTGGGGCTGTCCATACACACAGAACCACAGAATCTCAGAATGGTGGGAGTTGGAAGGGCCTTCCAGAGCTCATCCAGCTCAACCCCCTGCTAAAGCAGGTTCCCCTCCATCAGGGGGCACAGGAACGTGTCCAGGTGGGTTTGGGAACCTCTTAAAGAAGGAGCCTCCACACCATCCCTGGGCAGCCTGTGCCAGGGCTCCTTCACCTCAACAGCAGAGGAGTTTCTCCTCGCGTTCCAGTGGAACTGTTTGTGTTCCAGCTTATGCCCCTTACCCCTAGTCTTCAGTCAGGGACTGACTGCAGCTCTCACCTGTGGGCTTGTAATAGGACGTGTTGTCCTCAGGCCCAGGGAGAGTGAGGCAGAAGGGAGGAGGTGAGTGTGAGACATGGGAGTGTGGCCTCACTGAGATGTGTGATTACTCTTGAGGTTCTTGTGGCAGCAAAGTCACAAAGGAAAACTTAAACGCCGAATATCTGTCCTTACTGGATGTTCTTTTATCCCCTGTTCACTGTATTTCATCTCTCCTCTCCGCTATGTTTTTGCTTTCTCTCTGTCTCCTTTTGATGGTTTCCTCTCTAGAATTCTACACCCTTGTCCTTTGTTCATTTTCTCTTTTTTTTTTTTTTTTTCCCCTTCAGCTTTCCTAAATCCTTTCTCTTTTGTCTCTCTTGTGCTCTGCTCTACAGTTTGGCCACCTCCCCTGCGATGGAGCAATGCAGCTGAGTTGTGGGGTGACTCAGGGTTGTGTCCCTGCCCTCAGCCACATTGCATCTGCCTGGTCCGGAGCTGACTACATACCTGAACTGATAAAAGGTGCTGTGGAAACGTGGCCCTTTGGGGCCTTGGCAAAGCATCCTTGTGCATGTGTGTGCGTGTTGCTGCGTGAGGACGCTGAGTGCCCCTCTGTTCCCTCGGCTCTGCTGGCTGCTGCTCCACTGGGCATTGCAGCAGCTTGTGGGAGACAGGCACAGACCTGCAAAGCTTGTGGGAGTTAAGGTGGGGATTAACCCTGAGAAGGGGGATATGCCTCTTGCCCGGGAATGTGTGATGACTTGTAAGCAAGAGGTGCAAACCCCTCGCTTGACCTTTATACAATTCTTTCCCTTCCAGTGAGTCCCTTTCCCTGCCTGTGACTCATCTTCTTCTAAATGTAGCCTGAGCCTCTCAGAGGACTGCCTTTTGCTCTGAACATAGTAGCATAAAAAATAGCAACACTGTTGAATAACCAGTGTTACGTTTTAACATACCCCCCCTCTCCACCCCTGCGGACTGCCGGGCTGTACCTGTGCTTCTCTCTCAAGGGGTTCATGGGTTCCTGGAGCAGAGTGGGCTCTGTCCTGACCTGCAATAAGGCTGTTCAGGTGAGAGGTATTGGGAGCAGCACAGCCACGTTTCTGCAGGCAGCAGACGTCCCAGTGAGGGAGAGATGGGCTCTGACAGAGGCCAGTGAGTGTTTCCAAACAGTTTCCCGACTTTTCGTGACCCTGGTGGTGGCCATTCTGTCACCTTCCACTCCCCACTTCAGCTCTTGTTTCTTCTCTGACCCCTTTCAGATTTGTTACTGGAGCCAAACTGGTTCCTTTTCTCTTTTCAGGTGCTTTTTGCTGATTCCAGTCTCTCTGTGTCCTGCTCTTCTGGAAGACAAAAGTGAGACTCATTGGTGCAGCCTGGGAGCTGCTTTGGCAGCTGATGGAAGAAAGTGATGTGGTGTGGTGACAAGCACATGCTCTTCCCAGCAGTTTACAACGGCACCGTGATCCCAACGAGGAATGATGCTCAAACCTCCCTTTGATGACTTGTGTTCTTTTCTTTTACTCTAACAGTGTTTCTTCCCAGCATGCATATGCTCCTGCAAAAAAAGGCCAGGATGCTCCATGCAAATTAAAGTAGGTTTACAAATTTAAGGAGATTCTGGTGTGGAACAAGAGGAAAGTTCAATTATCCCAGCAAGTTTGTCACTCCCTTGTCATCAAGTCCTGTATGTGGCAGGTGTTGTGAGGGATGCACACTCAGTGAGGCCTGTGAGAACATTCCATGTGTGAAGGCTGTGGAAGGTATCCCCAGCAAACCACACTGGGGTTAAATGGGGGCCAGGAAGCAACAGGTGGGCTCTTCTGGGGAAACAAAACAGGAAGAAAACGCCATCCTCTGCCATGCCACCTTTCACATGTGAGTGACTGGCAAACAAAAAGGTGAGCTAAATCACGGTGGGGATGGATGTCTCCTGATGTGATACAGAAGGAGACCCAGTGCCTTGCTCCTCCTGTCAGTTCTGACACAACTGCAGTGCAATAAGGATTCATGTCTAAAAATCAGCTGTAAAGCTGGAGGGCAGCCAGTGAGACGGGGACTGGGCATATTTTTCACTGCAAAGTGTCTCGACAGTTCTGTGCCTTGAATCTGCATTGCTGCAGGTGGTGTGGGGTTGGATGCAGGGAGGTCTGAATCCCACAGGGAATTTGTTTTCCATGGGTAGATTATGAACAGAAACCTATTCATTATGTATCTTTAAGTGAAAAGCTGTTGTGTATGTGTGTATGTATTTAATTGTGTGTATATATGTGTTTAATAACAGGAGATGTTACGAACATTGCTTTTAATTAAACTGATGAACCAAATGAACCTATCAAGGCCTGTTTTCATTTCTTTGGTCTTGTTTCCCTTGGTGTAAAGGAAAGATCACCAGATGCTATCTCACAGATCTCAGGACACTCAATTGGTTGCATCAGGTGGTTGGTGCCACACAGAAGTATCTTGTTTCTAAAGAACAGCTTTGAGGTTGCAACAGTCTTTATTGCTGCATCCACGTGACTCTGTGATCTGATCAGGGCCTCGACGTGCAACACTCAGGGTGTTGCTTGCATGTCACATTTTGGGTAGCACCTGCTGCAAGATCTTACCAAACTCTGAAAAGCACTGTCTCTGCATTAAGGAGCTTGTGCCTTGTCAAAGCTGAGCAGGCAAAGGGCATGGAATGAGGAGAGAGGAATTAAACAGAGGTTTAAAGTCCGTTCAGCTTGCAGTAAACAGCCTGTCGAAGGAAGGTGGATGGAGAGCGTGCTGGGGCTGGTAGGGGACCATCAGGCAGTGTATGGAAAGTAACGCAAAGGGGCAGATGAGAGGAACAGGCAAAGGGAGTGAGCCTGGCAGCAGTGCTTTAGCCAGGCATGGAAAGATTGGAGGCTGCTGAAAAGCAGCTGGTGGCAAAGCTGCATGTAGAGACCCAAGAGCAGGAGCAGTACCAACTCAAGTGGCTGCAGTGGCAGCAGGAGCCCTGGTCAGTGTGTAAGGGATGGGGCAGTGCCACAGAATGGGTGGATAAAGACCATCGACTCTGGCTATTTTGAGCTCAGAAGCCATGGTTTTCTGCAAGCACGTTAGGAGTGGAATCCTTTGATTTCTAGTCACTATATATTGGTGACTGGTGTGTGTCTAGGAAGGTTGGAGGAGGCTGCCTAAGGTGTCAGACCAGCACAGGAAGAGGAGGCAGCCTGCAGAGTGGTGCAGTGGTAGAGCTCTGAGCCCTTCAGCAGCAGCAGCTGTGTTGGGGCTGCCCCACTTCCCAAGGTGGGGTAGAAAGGACACGTCAACCTACCCGCTCTATGCTGCATGTCACTGAGTGTGCGTGTCAGGTGTGGAGCTCCCCAAAACCTCATCTAGTGAAGGGTTCTTTCCCTTCTGACCCTCAAGGTCATTGTCTAATTGTACAAAAGCCTTGGTCCCGTAGAAAAAGATGCTGACTTTGAGTGGCAGAAGCTCAGCCTTCTGCCACGGCCGGGCCACCCCAGCCCACACGTTACAGTGTCACCGTTGGTTTTCAGTCCTCTTCGGCTGCTGTTCTCATCCCCCTCGGGCAGGACACGCCAGCCACCAGTGGGAGAAACCCCGGACCCGGGCGAGGGGTTGCGGAGGCGTCTCCCACGCTCCCCGACGTGTGGCCGAGGGAGTGAGGTCCGGCCCAAGGGAAGGGATAGGTAGAGGGAGCGGGCCGGGAGGCGGCCCGGGCAGCGTTTGGCTGTCTCGGGAGGTACGGCGGGGGGCTCCCGAGGTGTACCGCGTATCCCATGGGGTGTCACGGCAGCCGGGCCGGGGCACAGGGAGGAAACTGCCCGGGAGGGACTGGGCCCCGCTTCGGGCACGGGCAGGTCCCTGCCCCCCAAGCCCCATCCCCCCAGCCAGCGGCAGCGCGGGGGCGCTCCGAGGGGGGGTTGNGGGGGCGGGGCGGAGCCTCAGCGTTTTATGAATGGGCTCATATGACGTCAGCGGGGGGGCGGGAAGAGGGCGCCCGGCTTCCACCACTCCGGCGAGACGCGCGGGCGGCGGGGCCAATGGGAGCGCGGGGGCCGGCTGACGGACACCTCCGGCGGCCAATGGCGGTGGGAGAGCGGTGCCGACCACGCGGGGCGCAGGCCGCAAGTAGTACGGGGGCGAGTGGCCGCTCGCTCGCTGCCCCCCCCCCCTCCCCTCCGCCTCGCCGGAGCCGCGCGGGCGGGGCGGGGCCGNGGGGGCGGGCGCGGGGCGGGCGCGGCGCGGCGGTGGCCGCGGGGGCCCATTCCGGCGCGGGCGCCCCGCAGCATGGCGTTCGCCGGCCTGCTCTGCTGGGTTGGTGCGCTGACCGTCCTGTACGCGGCGGCCCGGCTCAGCTACCGCCTGCTCTCCGCATTCCGCCTCTGGGTGCTGGGCGGCCAAGCCGCCGCCGTGGGGCCGGCCCTGGGCGCCTGGGCAGGTGAGTGAGTGAGTGAGTGAGTGCGTGTCCCGGGGCGGGGGGGGATCCTCGGGCTGGGGAAGGGGCGAAGAGCGCGGCGGCGGAGCGGGGGCGGCGGGACGAGGGGCTCGAGTTGTTCGGCGGGGCGGGAGGGCGTGAAGGGGAGACGGTGTGTGCTGGGGCTGCGACGCGGGCAAGCGTCGCTTGTGGGAACTCCGTCCCGCGCTCCGCACAGCGGTGTCCGGCAGAGCGAGCGGGGGCCGCGGGGCCGGTCCCGGTGCCGGTGCCGGTGCCGCTCGCACGCGCGGCCGCTGCGCGCCGTTCCCGTCCCTTCCCCCCCACACCCCACACACCCCCCGCTCCCGCTGGCCCGGCGCCTCATGGCTGACGTCACGGCGCCGCGTCCCCGCCGCTGCCGGAGGAGCGGGCGCTGCCGTGCCGCCTCGCACCGCTTCTCCCGCGGGCCGGGCGTCCCTCGTGCCGCCGCCGCCGCCGTGTCCCCCCTATGCACGTGCCGGCGGAGGGAGGTTGGCGGGGTCGCGCTCTGCGCCAACTTTCCTCGGCTCTTAAGGCTCCTCGTTATGGGGAACCGCGCTGGCTGGGGAAACCGGGTGGGTTTTTTTTACCGCCTTCATCCCACCCCTCTGTGGTGGGTTTAAAGTGACGGTGGGGAACTGGAAAGGGCTTTGCTGAGTTGTCAAGTCCGTTCCCGCCCAAGGTGGCGGGAAGGAAAAGTCCCGTGTACAGGTGAGAAGCCGTGAAAATAGCTGCGAACGGCGAGGGCTGTGGGTTTGAGGCGAGAGGATGAAATGACTTTCAAAAGGCTGGAAAAGGTGCTTCAGTCCTTCACAGAGGAGGGTGGGAGGGCATTGAGTGCTCAGGCTCTGCTCCCGCTTTAGGTGGTGACCCCAGAGGTACAGCAGCCCTCCGGCAAGCTCGTAGCTGTGAGTGTGGTTCCCTGTAAGCTCCGCAGGTTACGATGAAAGCCCACGACTTCCTTCCAGAGAGAGAAACTGAGTGCTTGTTCAAGAGCTGGTGGGCACTGGAGGCCCAAAGCCTCTTGGGCTTGCCAGTGTCAGTTTTGAATACAGTCCTGTATGATCAGTCGCCCTCTGGCCTGTGCTGCATCACAGAAGCCTTGGTGGCCACTTGAGCTCATTCTGCCTTGTGTCCGCTGTGGAAGCTTGGAGCCAGCGTACCAGCTGGAACCACAAACTGCAGGCAACAGATCTTCCCTCAGTCGCACCCTTGGACATCTTGTGAGCAGAGAACTGCCATGTGAACATTCTCTGTTACCGTTTGGTTGCAAGTGCAGGCAGCAGCCAGTATGTGGCCAGATTTGTGTAATTCTTCTTTCTCTTTGCCGAGACTGGGATATTTTCAAGGCATGGAGGAAGAGGAGCATTGGCAGTACAGCTGAATTCCAAAATCCCCACGTTTGTTAATCCTGCTCTGAAGTGCAGGAGCTGCCACAACACCAAAGGGTGTGGATAAATAAAGAGGATGCTGGTGCCTGCTGGTTTCAACCAAAGCTGTCATTGGAGAGGACACATGGCCACATCTTCCTCGAGTCCCCAACCCCAGGAGAGGTTTTTCTAAGCCTGAATAAGCCCTGGAGCCCGTTGTGGCAGCAGCCGTAGGCTGGGGAGAGACTGGCTCTCTCTTTCCTCTACTTTCAGGGAGGAGGATGATGAAGGCACAGCTGCAGTTATCTGGGGTCACCTTGAGAATGAGCAGATTACTGAATCTTACTGTAGGAAGGAGTTCATTTCCATCTCTCCAGATCTTTAACAAATGACTGGATTTGATGCTGACTAGATGCTGTGATTACTGTGGCAATGCATTCACTCTACCTCACAACTAGAAAGCGACTTTACAAGAACTAGAAAGCCCTCACAAGCTCCTTTTGTAAGGGCTCCTTAGTGCCTTTTGACTCTTCTGAAAGTGAGTTGCAGATTATTTCTATGTTCTCTGGTGGGTTTTTGTTTGCATATTGTGGTGGTTTAGCCCAATATCCACCCAGTCATAATATCACTCCCCCTCCTAAGCTGGACAGGAGAGAGAGAGAGGAATATAACAAACTGCTTGTGAGTTGAGATAAGGACGGAGAGATCCCTCGGTAATTAGCGTCACAGGCAAAACAGACTCAACTTAGGGAGAAAAAGGTTTGATTTATTAAAGAAACAATAAAA
>WBNH01001048.1:0-39313 GCA_013401255.1 Urocolius indicus
CAGGTATTTACATCTGCAACAGCCGCTTGCCCAGAGGCCATCTTGGCTCTAGCTCAGCTGGGGCTCTGGGCAGCCAAGCAGAGCAGGTGGCATAGGCTGCAGTGACACCACAATTGCAAAAGAAGCAGCCTCTCCTCTGGGGTAAAGTGCTAGTGGCACAGACAGAGGCCTAGCACTTGGAAAACTGGCTGGATTTGAGCTACCCCTGGCTCTTGGCAGCCTGGTTTTACCCATTATTTAACGTGTTCATCACACGTTTTGGTCATTCACCTCCATGCAATAGACTTCACAGCTTTCCCTCGGTGTTCACACTTACAAAAACTAAGTGGCATGTCCCACTGTCTTGCCTGCCCTGCAGCTTGCAGGGCCTTGGCTGGGGCAGGGGCAGACTCCTCATCAGAGCCCACGTTCAAGGTTTGGTCTCATTTCTTACAAATTCCCCTTCTCAGGGGCTAGCCACACACCCAGCACAATGTCACTCATGGCTGGATTTGGCATCCAACACACGAGTCCTGCTCCCGTGCTCACTCACCCTGTCCTCCTGTGGCACACTGACCTCATCAATGAACCAACTCCGTGTCCGTACACAGACAGACACAGATATGTTCCACTGCTAAGAATTCTTTAAAAATACATAGCCATTTTTTACAATGTTGTATACAGTACAACAGACTCTGAGCCCAGAAAGCAGGCCTCAAATCTCACCTTTCTCAACTGTCAAACTCACGGCAACTGTGACGGAAGAAAATTGGGACAGAGTAAACTGGCCACACATTCGGTAACAGTGGACGGGGCTATGGCACTATCACAGAACGAGATCCTGTATCACAACAACTCCCACCTCAAAACATATGCAGACCTTCTGTGAGAAACAGGCTCACAGAACAGGCTCACAACACTCAGACACCAAACAGATGTGTTGGAAGAGCTGGCTGTTTGTTTCAGCTGCTAAATCGAATACCTGGCCCCAGGAGGTGCTTCTGCCTTGTGGGAGCTATGGTGGAGCTAAAGTTAAAAGCTGGTGCACTCACAGTGAGCTGTGCTGTCCCTCACTGACTGCCTCACAGAATCACAAGATGGTCACTGAGCTGCAGTGAATTTCACATTAATTCCTTCTCCTGGACCCAGGTTTAAGACAGGAACTTCACAAAAAGACACAGTTTTCGTAATTAATCCCCTTTTATCTGTACAGAAAGGAGCCAAAGTAACTCTCCCAGCACCTGATTTGCAACATGTACTCTACACTGCATTATCTTAATGTCAACACCAAAGCCTGTGCTCCGTGGGGCAGGGATAGAACTGCACTTTCCCAATCAAAATGTCCATCAGGACTGTTGCCCAGAGCTTGGTCGTAGCACCCTCGCTCTCCCCCTCGCCCAGGGGATGGCAGAAGCAGTGATGTGGCCCTGCTTGCCAGCACCTGGCCATGGCACTCAGCCTCTGCCTCCGTACCACTCTCAGGAAACCCCGGACATTTTCTATTTCATTGAGGCAGGCTTCTCAGAGATGTGTGGAGAGGAGATCTGGGAGATGCCCCAAGCTGGCAGAAGTGTAGAGAAGCACATGCACATTGGGGAGCTGAGGGCACATGAGGGCCACTGAGCCAGCCAGCCCAAAGCCAAGTGGCGCCCTCCACGAGGCCTCACACGTGGCAGAGCGGAGGCGCCGTGGGGCTCTCTGCAGGCAGGCTGTGACACTCACTGCAAGTTCTTGGTACTATTCCAAGTGCTGCCCTGGGTTCAGTCAGCTAACTTCATGTGGCATGGATCAAAGAAGGTGTCTGTAACTCATTTTTTGCCTATGGGAAAATGAGGTTGAAATCCAACCCACAGAATGATCCAGCTGCACTGACCAGCCAGGAGCTACTTTTAGGAGGGCATCTCTACACCCCACATGGCTCGAACCTGCGAACAAGGGACATTACCAACACTATATAGCCAAGATACCACTTAGGAAGACCATGAAAACTTCTTCTATAAGTACTCTTTGAGAGGACACTTAAATACAACTAAATACCCAAAGCCTTCACGGAAGGGTTTAAACGTTGAACGCAGTAACCACAGGACAGCTAAATTCATTGGTAGAAATTCCTTTTCTTTTACAACGAAAGAAGTCACTTACTGTCAAGTACCAAGAATGCAACGTCAATTCTGGTGCTTGTCAATCGAGGAACGTGGTAGGCTCAACTACATCAAACCCTGGGCTGTAATCAAGAGAAAAACGGTTAGCCACCAGTGCTGGCACGTAATTAACTGCCAACATCAAAGACCCACTTTCTTTAGCATTAACAGTTTAGAAAAGGTTATAAAAATGGGCTGAAAAAATGAGTAAGATGCTACAGCATTTGGGGATCTTAGGCTGTTTCTCATCCCACAGTTCTGCTCTAGCAGTCATTCTGTCCTCGGGAAAGATGATTCAAATTGGATTTTGATGCTTTTCTCTCTCCCACTGTCCTTACCCAGCATGACTTAAAATCATTCTTTTCTCTCTGCTTTCTCTGTACTGGTATGGCCTGTTCTTCTTCACACTGTCAAATTCTGCTGGCTTCACACTGCTGTGATAATTACAAGGCAAAGAGGAATAAACAAAGGCACATGATTTCGCACTGCATAATCATGGATGACTTAGTGTTCAGAAAGTAAACCTTCAGAAAGTAACAAGTAATAGAAGTTTATTCCTTGTGACAATATAGAAACTTGTTACTCAGCAGTTACCACTCCCATGTTAAAAATGTTTATTCAGCTGCAAATGTTGTGTCTTCCCAACAAATGAAAACAACTTTTTGGTGGTAAATAGCAGGTATTTATTTGAAATGAAAAAAAAATACTTAAGTACCTGAACTATTGCATTTAATCATGTATTGTTGTAGTTGTGTTACTCTACCTTTTTGCATTGGAGACAAATATACAATGAACATTCAGATATCACAGATTGCACACTAGATAGTGAATCGTCAGGCCTTTTACGTAACCACCAAAAAACAGATATTGGATTCTGCAATATAGTACAAAATTCCACACTCCAGTCTTAGCCAGTTATCTTCAATTTACTCCTGATGCTGTACAAATAAATGGCCATTTAACTAGGGCTTACAAGTTAATAACAGGACAAAAAAAAATATACATTGCACTGACACAAAAAGTCAGCTGTGTTAATAATCATGCAACAAGTAACCAAACTTGCTGAAATTAAAAATACTTTCTAAAAACAGTTTTAACTGCATAAGTATTTTATACACAGTTCATTTACTGAAACAAAAGGAGTCTTTAAATGATACAAAGCAAATATAAGTTTCTACCAATTTTATACATAAGAAAGTGCAAAATAACTTATCTAAAGTTTTACTATTGAGCTGAAGAACGTTGGCTGGTGGCAGCCAACTCCCTCATGTAAGCATGACATTACAGTTGCACACTACATATGAATGTTAAGAGTACATGAATAAGTATACTACAAAGAACAAGGCAGGAGAAGACATGTGAGGTACTTGCAGAGAATACAGTCTACTAATGTTAGTGTACATGAGTATTTTTACATGGAAAACAAAGCAAATATTTGCATTAGAAGCTTGAAAGAAATGGAAAAAAACTCTCCACTCCCAAGTGAACAAAACAGTTGCCCACAGCACCAGCTGCCAGAGGAAAAACCGAGCAGGTGTGTTTTTTCCGCTCCACCTCCTCCAAGCAAGAACGTGGGTTTTGGAACAGCGCAACCGAAAAATTAAATCAGAGGGCTGTGGTGATTGGTTTGCAAAATGTAAGTTGAGACTAACCTCTCTACACTACAAAATCTGTAAGGAATAATGACGTTGATTTTTTTGCTAGTATGCTGTCAAACATCGCAAGTCTCAAACACCACCCGTACAACATGCTCATTTAGCTGAACATAGTCCACTGCCTCCTCGCTAATGTCCCAGTATCTCAGTGACCCCTCAACTAACTAGTACTACATGCCAACTGGTTGCTTTAGTGTTTAGATTACATCAGTATTACTGTCATAAATCTTGTCTTTGTTAGGGTTTAATTATGTGGCTGTACAAGGTCCAGTCTGCAGAAAAGGAGACTTCCTTAAATTTGGTTTTGGTTTGAAATCTGGAGGCAAGGGGAAGAAAACTCTGTGGACTCAAAGGCATTAAGAGTTGTTGAAAGAGCCTTTTCTTCAAACTGAAAATGTTAAGGCCACTAGCCCATCTTCTGAACTATGCTGGTTTCGCATCATTTTGGGAAGGGTGAAGGCAACGTTGGAGAGAACAGCTGAACACAGAAATTCCAGTGCTCTGCACATGCTTACTGAGGACCTCCTCCTGCTCTTGGGGAGAGATCTGTCAGGGATCATCACACCCCCTGGATCCAAAGGGATCAGTTTGGGTCAACTGATCTCAACAAATCTGCATTTACTCAACAGTGTGCAAAGGCTCTGGAGAAGCCTTTATGTTCATTTGGGGACCTAGAATACATACCAAAACAGAAACAGATCTCATTTTACAGACCGGCACATACATAATAAACAAACATGTATCAAAATACATATTTAACCTTCAGTGCATAAACATGTGATACCAGGGCAAATAGTCAGTGGTCGGGATTAACAAATTATTTACTGCTAGAAGCTCAAATCAAGAGAAGATAGGTGTGCCCCCACAGTGCCAAGGGCCTTCTGGAAGGAGCACACACCACCACAGAGGGCCTGGCATTTCTGATGGGCTAATTCTGATGATGGTGCCAGTTTTAACCACTTGCTGTCCCAGGGCCAGAATCCACCCAAACCATTCCAAGTGAAGGTTAATCTCACCATCTTGAGTGAAGACATTCCCTAAAGTACCAGCAAAGCAAAGGTGGGGCCACCTGTCTTCTGTTGGTTTGGGTCACATCCTTGCCACTATTTAAAAGAATCCATTGTGAATATATCTAGATCTACATCAGTTTGTCACTCATTTACAAAATATATACACAGACGTTAAAAAACCAAACCAAACAGTAGCCTGCCCCCTGCCCCCCTCCCCCCAACCAAAAACCCACTGGCAACATCTTACACAGAAATTAAGTCCACGGATCTATCCGATGCACATGTTTCAATCCCAGTGGATATCAGTGTCTCTACTTCATCCCATATGTAGTGCAAAATAAATGGCAGAGTAGTAAAAAAATACTGCAATTAAATTAATATTGGAACTTAAAAACCATAATGGAAATCTACCGCTGTCCTCAAGTTGATTGTGTGTGCCAAAACACGAAGCTAGCTTTTAGAAGCATTTCAGACATGACTAATATCACCTTGTTTTAGAGCAATGCCTATTGTTCCAAAAGTTTGGGTTTTTTTTTTTTGCAAACAAGCTATAGGACAACAGCAGTTAATTTTTCTGCACAAGGAATTCATTCTGTACCTATATGCAAGCCAATCGCTATTGTCTAAAGAAGGCAAAAGCTGGTTCTTGCACTGCATGAATCAGCTGCCAATGAACATTAAGTTATTAACAAAACTGCAGCTCTGACATATGTATAAAAGAGGCCTTATTAAATATGAACAACACTGAGGTGGTAAATAGTTTGGTATAAAATGCAACACAAGTGTACAGTTTAGTTCCTGGTTATCTTACAGCTAGAATAAAACACTCCAACTCCTAGACTCAAAAATGTTTTCTTTTGAAAAAATCCATGTAATTCTATGAATAGCTTTACTTAAATTAAGATACTGTGGGCAACATAAAGAACAAACATGCATATACTGCATTTTTAACAGAAATACACATAATGCCTTCGAGTTCTCTGTTTTTTTTTTTGAGTTTTTGTTGTTTTGTTTTTTTGTTTTTTTTAAACATTCGTATTTAAATTGATAGATGAGAGAAAGATGCCACACAAAGTATAGTGGTTAATCTGAAGTCTCATGTAACAGGCAGTTAAGTTCATATTTAGATAAAAAGGCCATTATACCTATTTACAATATACACAGTTGCTTGTGAAGAACGCAGATTTACAACTATTTTCTAAAAAGCCTTCCCCTCCCCACCCCCTCCCCTGATAAAGATGACTAGCTCTACAAAAACAAGACAAGGGTGTTTAGGATGAGTGAGGATTTTCTCAATAGCCACGTCAACAGGTTTAGGGGTTGACAAGTTCTATTGAATTTGTGGTTATTAATCACATCTTCCTGGGCCTTGCTCTTCACTTAAGTCTGCTGTTAGCCTCATTCACCTTCTGTCAACACAAATCAGTTCAATGATCCCTTTCCCTTTTTACTTTTAGTGCTTAAAACTCAGTATAAACTTAAGTGTAAACAGACAATAGTCTAATCCCTTTCAATCACCGCACAATACTCTCAAGTAGTTCTTGTAGTGGTGGTGGGACCGGATGGGGTCTGCTTATTGCCAGGACCCCATCAATTCCTGGGCCTCTCCTCCTCCGAACCCCGCTCATGCTGCAGGTTGTAGAAGCAGTTCTGGCATACTCTGACTGGTGATGAAATCTTCAGACGCTTGATTTCGGACTGAAACCTACTGCACCTGTAGAGGAAAACAAACATTCCCTGTGAACACAGGCCCTTCTCCTGACCTGGCCATTTTCTATCCAGACGTGGAAATTATCATCATAACTTCAAATACTAGAAATCTACCCCAACTTTTCTTGACAAAGAAACAAAATGCAGAGTGGCAGAAGCATAAAGTAGCTTGTATGATCACCACATAATCAATGTAATGACTGTGTGAGAGGTAGCTCAAGAACAGCTGTTGTCATCAGTTAAGGCTCAAAGAGATGTAACTAGAAATACTGTCTCTGACTCACTGGACCATAGAAGAGACTCTCACCCCAGTTCCTAGGTAAGAAGAACTCACATAAATGCACTGTATCATACGCTTTTTGCCATCTGAGGTGGCACACTACTGGCTCCTAAATCAGCACCTTTACAGTCCTGCACAGAGTTCATGCTTTGACTGGGTCACTTGTAGACTGACAAAAAGATTGAAAAGAACAACTACTTGCTGCAAAAGAATTTTGTTTAAGTTTTGGGTGTTTTTCTTTTTTTTGTGTGTGTTTTTTGTTTGCTTTGGGTTGGGGTTTTTTTATTCTTTTTTTTCCTTTGCTCAGATTATTTGCCTAGAGTTTTTTCCCAGATGGGCAACAGGGAGGTTTTCAAAGCTGCAAGCACATTTCATTCTCTCCTGATACCTATCTTGCTAGCTGGGTTTATAAGGGGGCTGGGTCTGCCTTTACTAATTCCTCTCTGGAAGTTTTGATGTTTTTTTTCTTCACCAGTTCTGTTTTGGAAAGGGAAACCTCCGTCTTCCAACAGAGCTCCCCAGCATGCAACAGCTTTGTCCAGCCTAATATTCTCTATGGAGAAGATCCCACAGGATCCCATTGGCTGGCTTACTTCTGGCAGAAGAGCTGTCCGCAGTTCCTGCAGTGATGCCGCCTCTCAGTGAGTGAGAACCTGACGGCGCATCCCGAGCAGCTGTCTCCCCCCTCGTCCTTCACCCAGTGGTCAGCTGCAGATCGGCCAGGCTGATCGCTGACTGACCAGCTGAACACTCTGCCTCTGCCATCCCCAATAAGAATTCTGCTGTGATCCCTGCAAGAGAAGAGAAGCAGCATTCCCACAACAGCTCTGGCACAGGGACAAGCAGACATCGATGACCGATTTTACGCATCAGAATATGCAAGATGTTAAACTGCTGCCATGGTGACTAATGCACAAATTAGCCTGGTCTGAGAAACAGAGCTGTAACAACACTGTAACATAATGCAGCTGGGTAAGTCTACTTACTTTAGTTAGTTTGTTTTTTTTAACCTCAAGTCCTTGAGGAAGGCAGAAGCACTACAAGACAGCGGTATGTGAAGAGCAACAGCTGACTCGTTCTGCCTCCCACTGACCACACTGAAAAAGTGTTTCCAGCCACATCTGGTGAGTGACTGACTCACTTGGAGATGCCGAGTGCAGTGATTTCTGCCGGGTGTGCGTTGTCCTTGCGGTCGAACGCTGTGTGCATAGTGAGTTTGCTCCTGAACACCAACTGACGCTCCCACCTGTATCCTAGAAATGAGTGGGAAGCAGGAGAGGATAAAAAGCAAATTTGCTTGCTCTCATTTTTGTTCCCTTCTGTGACAACACATCTGTATGTGTGACTTTGTAGAAACAATAAATCACCCCCCGCAAGAGATAACTCTCTCTGACTCAAGTTTCCCTCAGAGAAAACACATTTTTCAACTGCTCCCCAATGCATGTAAGGAAGGAGAGGGTACAAAACAATGCACAGCGAATGGTGACATACACAGGGCAGCCCTGTACCAATACTGACAGGACCCATTCACTTTGGCGTTTGGGGTATTTAAAATTTTATTTTTGTTATTTAATTTTTAACTGTAAGACTCAGATTTTCAATCATCAATCACTTTCTTCATAAAAGCTTCTACAACGCTGGGTATGTGACTAAAACAGTTTTGATGGCATACTGATGCTTTCGCGGTTAAGCAGTACTTGCAGTGTGCCTGTCTCCTCTTTTTCCCCACTCTGCCCTGCCTGCCACCCCATGTCAGGAGTTTGGAGGTGTGTAGCAAAGTTGGGAGGGGACAGGAGCTGGACAGCTGACTCAAACTGATCAAAGGGATATTGCACACCATACAAAGTCATGCTTAGCAATAAAACTGAGAAAAGAGGTTTTTGAGGAAGGCATCCATTTGCTCAGAGACCATCTGGTCATCATTTTGCTTGCAGGCAGTTGCAACTGGTTGCATCGCTTGCTTTGTTTCCCTCTTTCCTTCACTTATTAGAGTACCCTTATCTCGACTCGTGAGTTCCCTTGTTTTTGTTCTTTCTATTCTCTCCACCACACTCCTACAGGAGGTTGTGCTAGTGGTGGCAAGTGAGCAAGTGGCTTAGCTGCTGGCCAAGGTAAACCGACCACAGCTTCTCAGAAAAAGCTTGAACAACATGGAACCTTGGCACACAAATCTTTCTCTGACCACTTTGGAATTTATCAGCCAACCCTGCTCAAATGGACAGAGAGAGACTGCCTTAGGGGCTAGTGCTGATAGCACATTTATCTGACAGAGGAAATATGCCCCACTCTTTTACCTGGTTTGAGCTTGTTGTAGCGCCGTGCTTCAGCATAGCTGGCGTGTGGGTGGTTAACCTGAGCATGGGGATGTATTTTTGCTTGTCCCTCAGAATAATTCACAAAGATAAAGCCATCTTTCTCATCTAAGCTGAGCTGGTCTGACCACCGCCTGGAATCATCGGAGCCACTGTCTGCCGACCACGCTGACACTGCTCTGTTTGATGATGACCTAGGCCTGTGGCTGGTGCTGCTTGGCTGACTTTGGCTCTCCTGCAGTTTTGTGTCCTGGCCTATGCACGGATCATCTGCCTCAGAGTCACTGCTGTCCTCTTCATGGGCTTCCTGCCCTGGATTCACCCAACAGGAGAGAAGACATTGTTAGCAAGGTTGCTCATAGACTGAGCTTTTTCCCTATGCTGCTGCTGCACTACCTACAACCCAACAGGTACAGATGTAGCATGACCAGAGGGAAGCTGTATGCAGACATCTCAAACCCTTTGCAGAGATTCAACTCCTGCCACAAATCACATTATTCATCTTTTTTTTTTTTTGCACTGGTCTGTCAGAAAGCAGCACTCTTCAACTGAAGCTATTTCCCGTCCGAAAAAGGCTATGACAGACATGAGTTGAATTCTCAGAAAAGCTCAAATTAGCAAAACCAAATCCTGCTGCCTTTAAGCAAAACTTACACAAGTAAAGCAATGTCAGCTACGCCAAAACTCCGGTTAACTGAGAAATATGATACAGATTTGTTAACAATAACTTTTGTTAATACAAAAAAAGCAATTGCTGAAGATATTATCTCTGTTCACAGTGACACTGAAAAAAAGAGAGCTGTATTTATACGATAATTACTAATGAGTATGATGTGATCCAGATCATATCTTCAATATGAAGAGGGCAAGAAGACAATGAGGCGGCGAAAAGAAACACCCATCAAGCACATATCAGAATCTTCTGACAGGGAAAAATGACAGGATCAGCACTGCTTGTCTGAACAGCATGCTGTTCCATCACTAGATTTTTTAACTCTGATGTTTTGCTCCAATTCCACTTAAAAATAAAAAGAAATACCTAGCTTTTGGACAATGGTAGCATCCAGTGGGGTCAGTGATAGCAGAAACAACCACACATAGAAAAGCTCAATCTTCACCGAAAAAGAGCTATGATGGGCGTGATCTTTTCTTACTCACAGTAGTGCAAAACTGTCATAAGCAAGGTAGTAAACAAAGAACTCTGATGCTCTATTTATCATGCCCACTGAATGTCCATTGACTTTTGAGACAAAAGCCCCATTGCCAATTCTGCACCATATAACCACAGGATTTTAGCTACCTACAGCAAAAAGGCAAATACAAAACAGGTGTTAGGAGACATACCTATTTGTGCTTCTTGACAGTCCTCTTGCAATTCCAGCATCTCCACAGGCTCTGGAGCTGGTGTTTCTGGTACTTGCAAAAACTCCATCCGCCAGAACTGGAGGGACAGGAAATAAGCAAAGTGGCATGTACTGAACTCTCAGCCTTCTTCTGAGCTACTTCTAGAGCTAAGATGGTTTATTAGGACTGTCTGTTTGCACTGGTAACACAAGAAGCAGGTCAGATCTCCAAACTAAGCCCTGTCTTCAGGTATTGCAAGAGTACATCTGTATTCATGCCTGAATCAGGAGTGAACAACTCTTGTGCTGCTATTTAACATCTTAGCTGTTCAAATTAGAAAAATACACTCCACATAGGAATCTAACCAGCAGACTCTAGTTAATGCAGACATAGGACTGCTCACTGCAAAGTACTGAAAATCAGGTTAGACTCACAATGATCAGAGATGCCACTAAGTTCCTCTTTTCTTTCTAGGTGGCAAAATGAATTATCAAGGTGCGTAAAACAAAAACGGTGAATGGAAACTCCAATGGCAGCTGGTAAACAAAAAGTAACCAAAAGAGTAGGAAGGAACATACATGCTGCTAACTATTGCTAGTTACCACAACAAAATAGGTGCATCAAAAGGGAGAAAGGAAATGGAAAAACTCCATAGGAACTCCAGCTCACTGAGTTTTCCCATGAATTTTCAGTGTCCATCTAACTTGTGAACAGGGGTTGCAGAAGTGGCACAGCTGGTTCCAGCACCAAAAGCAGTTTGCAACATCTACCCAGCTCGGACTCCCTCCTTCCTGCAGGACCAATTGTTCAGGTGGAACACCCTAGTATCGCAGGAGTGCTTTTTGGAACCAGCCAGGACACTGTATCAGACTGACAAGACTTCTCTAACTACTGCTACTAAGGCACAAACTCATTCTTCCAAGCAGTGATTCCTGGTACTCACCCGGACAACTCCATCTGAATGCCCTGTTACGATGACATTCTGGGTATCCCACTCGTTCATCTCTGACACAAAGCAACACATTATTTGCTGGCTTTGGCCAGTGAAAGTGTTCACGCTTGCAGTAGGGCTGCCATTAATGCTCCACACATGGATGTAAGTGCCAGCACATGATACAATATCCCCCTGCAAAGACAATTAACACCTTCACATTTCAATAGAAATCCCAGGTTTTCTTCAGTGAAAAATATAAGCCAGATTCATTTATAAGCCAAGTTCAGCCATCAAGGCTGGCACTTCTCAGCAAGTTCTATTCTAGCCGAGTTCGGCCAGCTAAACAAATCTTTAGGACAATACGCATTTTTAAACAATTATATATAGAAAACCAGACTTATTAGCAATCTCTGTTGTATATACAGCATGCAATGATGAGCAGACCAGTTCCTCCACTTTTCACAGCAATCCAGTGGTGTATTTTTAGTACTTTTCCTTCTCAGTTCACAAAGACTCTGCTCATGTTGGCTGTGCTCTTTTTCATAAATATGTACCACTTTAATTGAATTTGGTTCCTTATTGGGAAAAGAGGAAGAGACAGTCCAAACTAGTGGTCCAACAGAAGTTGCAGTCTAAAACAACACTTCAACTACCAGATTACTAGCAGTTAATAAACTGTGCCTCTTGCTACCTCATCCTTGAATTACAGTCCCTTTTTGTTTTTATTTCAACCACTACATCTGCTACAGTTGGAACACGGTCCATCCAGCCTTGGTGGATAAGCTACACAAAGCTTAAACTCAGGCAAATTCTTTGACATGCACAGGAGTTGGATAAAATGGCAACCCATAAATTACATGACCACCAGGGAGACAAGCTTTTAGGATATGTCTGTTTCCACTACAATTGTCACTGCAGCTTCATTCAAGGTACCTTCTGCTTCCTTTAAATGAAGCGTTAAGATAATGGAAGTCAATCAAGGTCACATATCAAAATCCTTTCTCAGTTCCTATGGCAGGTTTGATGATCTGCTTTGAGCACCACGCTAGCTTTACTGCTGCAAACACTGTCAGCAAGCCCCCCTGAGCTCAAGCTGCTCTGCATGGAATAAACCTGTGTGCATCTCCGGACAAAAGACAGAACTTATTCCCTAAACCACTTAGTGTTCAGATGATTACACAAGTTTTGCCAAATTAACAGAACAGCCTAGTTTGTTTCTCCTTGTTTTCTTCTGACTCTTGCTACTGTTCCCACTGCACATGGATGAATGGTATTTGATTCTTACCGTCAACTCATTTATACAGAGCGCTGAAACTGGGGCCCTGTGGCCTCGAAGCTGCGTTAGGAAAGACAGTTTATTCAAATCCCAGATGATGCAGGTGCGATCCCGTGATCCACTCACAATTATGTGATAAGCTAGCGATGCTGTTAGGCATGTGACAGTGTCAGTATGACCCAGTAATGCCTGCAAAACAGAAATCAAGAGGAACAAGCTGCCATCAGGAGAGCACAAACATTACTACATTAAACTCACTTACCTGAAAAGAGTCAGATAAGGTAAACATGGATATTCTACCAGAAGATGCAACTGACTTTCAAGTATTCAGTTGGCAACTACTTTCACAATTGAAAATTACAGTAGTATTTTTTCCATTTAAGAAGTATTTGCACAAAATCAATTTCGAGAGTCTAAGTAGACAGCCTTCTACCAAAAAAAAAAAAAAAAAAAAGCACCCCAAAATTTTCCAACCCATTTTGCATCTTCCATCTGCATCAATAGCCTATTTATAGGGTCAGTATGTGCTCCAGGCTGCATCTGAAATTACATTCTGAAAACAGAAATTCTTTGTAAATAAAAAATGGCTCCTACACAAGCTTCTGTTGAAGATAAGAGAGACGAGAAAGAGTTGCAACCAAAAAAGGCAAAACTAATTAGAAAGAGGAGAAAAATACAAGTATCTACTTGTACTAGACCCTGCTTTTACATTTTAGGCTTAACCTAAACCCTGGATCAAGAGGGTGTAACACAGATGATTGCAGCTTAGACAGTTACAAAGCACTGGCTAATGTACTACAAATAGCCTTTGATAGGTTGCCCTGAAATTCAAGGTGTAGTGTTTTATTTTTCACTGTTCTTAAGTAAAATATTTTGGAAACATAGCTTTGTACAGCTGTTATAGACCAAGCAAGGGAAATTATTAAATAATTCTCTATTTTTTTTTTGAGTGGAAGCTTTCCCTCAAATTCCTGCTACCAAGAACATGGAATCACAGAATCTTAAGGGTATGAAGGGACCTTGAAAGATCATCTAGTCTAAACCCCCTGCAAGAGCAGGACCACCTAGAGTAGGCTACACAGGAACTCATCCAGGTGGGTTTTAAATGTCTCCAGAGAAGGAGACTCCACAACCCATCTGGGCAGCCTGTTCCAGTGCTCCATCACCCTCACAGTGAGGAAGTTATTCTTTATGTTTCTTTGTAACCTCTTGTGTTCCAGCTTGTACTTTTGCCCCTTGTCCTGTCATTGGACATCACTAAGAACAGCCTGGATCCATTCTCCTGATACCTGCCCTTTATGTATTTGTAAAAATTAATGAGATCACCCCTCAATCTCCTCCAAGCTAAAGAGCCTCAGCTCCCTCAGCCTTTCATCATAAGGGAAATGCTCCATTCCCTTCATCATCTTGGTGGCCCTGCACTGAACTCTCTCCAGCAGCTCTCTGTCCTTCTTGAACTGAGGGGCCCAGAACTGGACACAATATTCCAGATGTCGTCTCACAAGGGCAGAATAGAGGAGGAGGTGAACCTCTCTCGGCCTACTGCCCACAACCCTTCTAATATACTCCAGGGTGCCATTGGCCTTCTTGGCCATGAAGGCACATTGTTGGGTCATGGTCATCCTTCTGTCCACCAGCACCCCCAGGTCCCTTTCCCCTACACTGCTCTCCAACAGTTCATTCCCCAACCTGTACTGGTATGTGGGGTTATTCTTTCCCAGATGGAATACTCTACACTTGTCCTTGTTGAATTTCATTAGAATCTCTGCTTTGATCTTGTAACTTAATTTACATAAATGGCATATTTATTATATTTTACCTGTTTCAATGTGAGGGCTTTAGCTTTTTCTTTGGAGATGCCCATTTCCCACACACACACTGCTGTGCTTGTTCCACCGGTGATAACTAGTTTGGGGTTGGGGCAAATGGCACACAGTATCTGACCCCATTCTGACAAACATTCGTAAACAATTACTGCCTAAACATAAAGAAAACAAAGAAGAATTACTTTCAGGATTAGTTTTAGGTAGGATAAAAATAAGAAAACCCGAATGCCAACCTGTACCCTTGAACCATCAACTAAGATATCGCTGCTATCCCTCATGGCAGCTTTTCCTGGAACAGAAGCAATTCAAGCCTCTGCCACAAGATGCCCCCTGAGAGAACAAAAGAGAGCAGCTTTAACTGCATAGATTTAATTCATTTGTATTTTTATAGACCTAGTGAAAAAAAATAATATTAATTAGTTTATGTCATTCTGCTTGTGTTCTGATGAAGACCACCAGGCACTGAGCAATAAAACATATGCAGTACACGATTATTTCATTCATGGCTGAATTAATTTGCCACTGATAGATTTTTTTCCACTCTTGAGTGCTTTTGGTACATTCAGCACTAGAATAAACTGCAGATTACAAACCTTGTCCGACTCATAGGTACCCAGTCTACAGCTGAGGTCTGCATAGCCCCAAGCAAAAGTTTTATTCCATGCAGGTGGGATGAGAACCTTGTTCTGTTCTACTGCCAGAATGCCTTTGTCAGTACACACGATCTGTCCCACAGGCTCCTTCAGCTCTAAAAAAAGATGGAGTTATGTTTTACTGCTAGCACAAATACTATCTGATCCCATTAAATATCTGATGCTCTGCAAAAGCAGGATCTCTCTATTGTCTGTGTTATATGAATCTTGGTTTCAAGGTGCAACAATGACACCTTTTGCTATGTTCCTAATAAACGCAGGGCTAAACACCATCAGCAGTGGCAAGAACACCCCACGGATCACAGATGGCTCTGATGCCATGTGTGATGCTTGCCAAGGTGTTCTTCAGACAAGATGTCTGTGGTTGTTAGAAGTGACTGTGCTATTTTTGGCACACGTAAAAGTAAGTTTTTAGTATCGATTCCAACATCTTGGCCAAGTGTTCCCTCAAGGTTCTATTCCTGACTACAGCCTGTGGTGTCCTACCTGTTTTTTCCCAAGCTTTGCAAATATAAATCAATGCTTTTTTGTTTCCTGCCTTACAGTGTAGCCTGGAAACAGTACATCCTTCTCTCTTCATAGCAGGCAGGCACAGATTTGTTTGACTGACTAGGGAAGAAATTGCTGTATCACATTTACTTGCCTCACACACAGTTAACTTTTTTGTCCAGTCCAAATCAGATACGAAGTCAAAACGCACCCTTTCTTCATTTCAGTGCAGCTACCAACACCATCCCTTCCTGCCAACACTTCTCAATATTTCTTGGCACCGCAATAAAGAATCCTTTCACAAAAATCACAAAAACTGAGGCTATTGCAGTGGCCCAAAAGCAGTGCACCCTTGAATACTGTTTGTTACAGTAAAACTTTCAAGTGCTTGCGCTCAATTTTATTCTTCTTTTAAAAAAAAAACTTATATTAAAACATCACAGATTTGGTGCTTCCAAAGTACACTTTTAGGTAGCTAAGAACATAATCTCACAGCATTAGGGCATTTTAAATTTGTCTTTCTCACAAAACCACAGGCATTAGGAACACAGGAACTAAGCAAAACACAGGACAATCTTGCTGAAACTCTGAATGCTCCAGCAAAGAGACAGGAATACTTGCTGTGGTTTTACATTTACCTTTCACTGGGGCAAGAGATGGCCGCAGGTTGTCCAAATGATGGAAAAAAATCTTGTCACTTGTGGAACCAGGGGGCAGAGAGGTCCCCACAGCCTCTCCATTCAGCCGGCTTCTAACGCGCTTCGGCGGGTGCGGCTTTTTAAAGAGCTGAAATTCATCAAGAAATTAATCATCACAAAAAATTACAAGTTTACAAAAGCACAAGCTGAAAAAGATTACCAGTTTGTCCAATTTACCTTCTAGAAACTCTGCAGGTCTGCAAACGTTACTTAACTGTTCTCAGTATTCACTAGGAACTTATGGCAACCACTTCAACAAGACTTCAAGAAAATATAAAACTCAACAAGGACATAATGAGTAAAGTATTTGTAATGCTACCTCCAGTTGTAAAAGCGATTGAAGTAAAGCAAGCAAAAGTCCCCAATTGATTCATAACAGGCTATTAAATTCTAACCTAGGGCAAACTGAAGGATAAGCTTCTGGCTTAGAAATAAGCTGCTTGTTTGACAAACAGCAGCTCACACAGCTGGAAGTGTTCAGGCTACCAAGGAACAGAGTTAACAGCATGGGCAGGCATGTCACTGGACCACATATGACAAACACACATGAGGAAACATCTTAGCACCCGATTATCTTATGCCTAGCTTTTTACTATGAGTGACTGAATTTCCATTTTACTGCTTCAGTGATCATTCCTGCCAACTCAGACAGTGGTTAAACAAGCTGATCATTGCTTTTAATATGCCACGATCATGAATGACACACACTAAGGTTTATCACATGAGAAATTAATAATAAACATCTTGGATGGTAGATGCCATGTATTAAGGTCTGTAAATGGCAAATATAAACATTGAGTGGTATTTTTTTAAGGAAGCAATAGCTTCCTTTGCAGAGAAGCTACTAGAGTACTGAAAGGAAAACTGAAATTCCAATTCTGAAAGTTATTTTCCTTACAGCCCTTCAAGCTGTGTTACCTGTTTGGTTATCCAAAGTAGAGGGAACAAGCATAAGCCTGAGGAAGCTGAGCAATGAGCTTGCACATGTTTCTACTGCTTGCACTGACACTGTGGGTATGAAGGGTAACAACAGGCATATATGCCGCAGTTCCCTTTGAACTATAGCATGTCTCCTGTTTGTCTGGGCTATCAGCAGACAGAGAGAAGGCCTATCATACAATTGATTTCACGTAAATGTCAGTTCCACCAAGAAAAAAGTCCCCTTTTTTTCCTCCTTTGAATGATTGTTATACAGACTCCCAAAATGGTAGGGATTGAAAGGGGCCTTTAGAGATCATCTAGTCCAATCCCCTGCTGAAGCACATCCACCTAGATCAGGTCACACAGGGACACATCCAGGCGGGTTTTGAAAACCTCCAGAGAAGGAGACTCCACACCCTCCTTGAGCAGCCTGTGCCAGGGATCCCTCATCTGAACAGGAAAAAAAAAATTCCTTATGTTTAAATGGAACTTCTTGTGCTCCAGCTTCTTTCCATTACCCCTTGTCCTGTCACTGGATACAACAGTAAAAAAGTGATGTCCCAACCTCCTGACATCCACCATTTAGATATTGGTAAATATTAATGAGTTCCTCCTGCAGTCTCCTCTTCCCTAGACTAAACAGCCCCAGCTCCTGCAGCCTTAACTCATAAGATGCTCCAGGCCCCTGATCATCTTGGTGCCCCTGCATTACACTCTCTCCAGAAGTTCCCTGTCCCTCTTGAGCTGGGGAGCCCAGAACCGGACACAGGACTCCAGACGAGGCCTCACCAGGGCAGAGTAGAGGGGGAGGAGAACCTCCCTCTTGCTCATTCATTCTGCTCTGCCCTCCTAGGTTGTGGCACCTCAGGTCCACCACAGTGTCTGTGAGAGCCCTCTCACAAATGCAGCACCAGGCTCTGCAATGTTTTGCAGCACAACTTTTTAAAATGGGAAACAGAACTACCAGGGGCATTCCTAGTGAAAGAGATGGAATAAAGCACCTTGCCCTAGATCCCCTGAAGAAAGTGAGAGGGTCATAGCAAAACTCTGCAGCTACATAAAAAAGTGCTCCAAGAGCAAATGACTTAAAGAAGGGTTCTGAGTTTACTACAGTCTGCTTAGGTCTTCTAGCAAAGCATCATGCAATTTGTGGTAGGTATAAACCTCTGATGAGGTCTAACCAGCATTTGAAGCTTTCAGCAGACTTTTGGACTCAGCTGCAATGTTCTTCTATTGTCCTGCTGTCAGTCCCAGTCTTTATCTGTTCATCTGGATTTAGCTGGGCTATGTCTAATTATCAGCACAACCCAGTGACTGAGTATTGCTGAAGAGGAGAAAACCCTACGGTCACTACACATTTGAATTACTGAGAGAAAGCAAGGAAGGAAAAGAAGAAAAGCAGCCACAGAGGACAGATGAACAGTTTTTAGTCTTCCTTCCAAAAAATTAGAGACAGCTGTTTGCAGATCCCTACAGGAAATATCCTCACATATTATATGCTGCTGTAGAGTTCCCAACATGTGGGTTGGGCTCCCAGTGAAGCTATCTGTGGTTTCCATCAGCTCTAGGATTGGAAAAAATCACTGATGACATGTAGAAGTTTCACTAGACAATAAAAAAACCCCTAGAGAGATGAATAATTAAAAAACAAAAAACCCCCTTAAATAAACCCACACCAGTCCCCAAAAACCTGAAAATCACACAGTAAAAAATTTCAATTTAATATTACATTTAATAATTTACTGTAATCTCTTCAAAGGGACACAACCTTTAAAGCTGCATCAAAAATGTGTCTATATAGTTCCTTAGCTTTAGCTGTCCTATAAAGAGTCAATCATCCTAATTTAAATTTTGAGCTTTTTTTCCAACATTCTTCAAATAAAAGATATATCACTGTCCTGCAGAACGCCACGAGACTGGTGTAAAAAATAAGGAAGTATAAATTATTATAGGAATTATTTTATTACAGGATAACTAAATTACCAGAACAGTAGGCATTACTTTGAAGTTGCTCTTTCACTTCTCCCCTCTAACTTTGTAGCAAGAATGTATGTATTTTTAAGGGTTTCTAATGCTAATTTATACAGTGGAACCATACTTCATTTTGCCTTTATTTTAAGGGTGCAAATGGAAAACAAACAAGAACACTTCAAATCTCACAGGCAAAGTCTAAAGTTGATCTTTGCTGCATTTATGATGCAAATGTAAATGATCACATCACTGGAAACATATTTATAGAAATAAAGCACTCTCAGAAAGCTTCATCCCTAAACCATTCTATGTTAATGCATTTCATTTCCGGTGTCATCTGGCAAGTAGAGTTCGACAAAGGCTATACCTGCTTTGGTATCTGTCCAAAGTTATTAATGAATCCTATGGTAGCCGTCTCTTTTAGCGGATCATTGATGTTATATATGTCCACCTGTCCCTCATAGAAGAGATGGTGAAAGACATTTACAGCTTCTACTGCAGCGGGACCTTGCTGTTTATAGCCAAAGATCAGGTCAATCCACTCATGTAGATGTGCACTCACAAAGTCACACTCCAGAGCCTGAAATTCAAAGGGCATACATTAAAACTAGCCAGATAAGTCATCAGTTGAATCTAGTACGCCTCCCACAAGTCAAAATGAATTTTGACATACTCTTGCTACCTTTTGATCAAGCTTTACATTGAATTAAGTATTGCCTCAATGTACTCCCTACTCAAAATGGAAGGTGAGGTTCTACAGACTTTTGCAACAGTTAGCCATCAACCCAGAACTCAGGGGCTGGCTAGTCACAGCCATGACTGCACAAACTGAGCTTAGACTAATATGCAGTGAAAAGTCCTAACTGATGTTTTCTATTGTCACTCTTAAAATGCAAATTACCTCCCGATGAACTCTGATAAATTCACGGGGATCTCCTTTTGCCCATGGGGGGAGTATTACATCACCAAGTTTAGTGCCATTTTGTTTGCAACCTACAATAAAAAAAAGAAAAACATCACTGAAATCACACTGCAGCAGCATTGGTGGAAAACATTCATATTAAAAAAAAATTCTAACACCTTTCCTTTCTAAAGCAAGCTATTTCAGTACTTCCTTTAAAATACTGTGTCATTTTTAAAGTCAAGCAATAATACATGAACAATTCTGTCTTGTTTTTTCATCTAAGATTTCTTGCAGAAGGAAGAATTCAAATATTAATTCCTAAGACTTCTGAAGATGACGACAGTGTTTCAGCATATGCTCTTTAAAGCAAACGTTACCCTTCTAGCTAGAGGCATTGACTAGATTACTCCTTATTAGTCTTCACAATTTCATAATAACAGGAAACATAGAATGGTAGTGGTTGGAAGGGACCTTTAGAGATCTAGTCCAATCCCCTGCTAAAGCACATCCACCTAGATCAGGGCACACAGGAACGCATCCAGGGAGGTTTTGAAAACCTCCAGAGAAGGAGACTCCACACCCTCCCTGGGCAGCCTGTGCCAGGGATCCCTCATCTGAACAGGAAAAAAAAAATTTCCTTATGTTTAAATGGAACTTCTTGTGCTCCAGCTTCTTTCCATTACCCCTTGTCCTGTCACTGGATACAACAGTAAAAAGTGATGTCCCAACCTCTTGACATCCACCATTTAGATATTGGTAAATATTAATGAGTTCCCCCTGCAGTCTCCTCTTCCCTAGACTAAACAGCCCCAGCTCCTGCAGCCTTAACTCATAAGATGCTCCAGGCCCCTGATCATCTTGGTGCCCCTGCATTACACTCTCTCCAGAAGTTCCCTGTCCCTCTTGAGCTGGGGAGCCCAGAACCGGACACAGGACTCCAGACGAGGCCTCACCAGGGCAGAGTAGAGGGGGAGGAGAACCTCCCTTGACCTGCTGGCCACACTCTTCTTGATGCATCCCAGAATCTCTCCTTGGTGAATTAATGTTGACTCCCCCTGATAACTATCTTTTCCTCCCCCTCTGAACATTAACTACTGGTATGTTGTGATTATTAAAAACGTATTTTTTAAGACTTCCCAGTTACAATCTTGTTTTATCACTTATTGCCAAGAGACAATTCCAGATCTCCTATTAGCTCAGAGTAACGCCAGCACATTTCCAAGGGTACACAATCACTAAGTACGTTGCTCCAACAGAAGCATTGTTTGCATTATCAGACCTTAAATCATTGTCTCTTTGCGAAAGGGGAGTGGGATTGCTACGAATTAACACCATCAAAAGTATGTCACAGTGTTTGACAGTTGATCATAACAAAATTTTAGCTAGTGTCGTTCCAAATGCTCAATTAAGAATTTCTAGGACTCTGATCATCAGAGTTCAAAATTATCAGTCAGGAAGCTAAGTAGGCAAGACCTCAATCTTTCTCTGTGAAACATCCTTGGGACAGGTTTTTCAGGGTGTACTTTTGGTTTTGGCTTTGTAAGTTTGTGCTTCCAGTCTCTTACAATACACTTTGAATAAGGGATTTGTGGCCTTTAAAACATATGACTTGTAAATGAGATGGTGAACACTACTATGGAGGAGTGAGTTACTTAGAGAAAAATGCGAACCAGAGAAACTCAAAGCAAAATATGACTATCTGTGTGTTTTGAACTGGTTAAAAAAAACCCAAACTCAACTAAGACACGTCATTCCAAAGAGAAATAATATTTGAGTATTTCAGTATCTTGGTCGGTCATTTTTTGAACAAACTTTGCATTAACTATTTAAAGTGAACACACGCTACTTGGGAAAATATCTTAAGTCTGATAAACACAAACAAAAAAATTGAGGTATCACAGATGAAAATAAGGAAATAAGATTTCCTGCTGTACTCATCCTGATGAAAATGAATTCTGAATCATTGGGACTTACAAATATAATGTTGAATAACCATGTAACAGGAAATACCAGAAGCAGTCCTGATTACACTTTCATGTCAGAACGTGCAAGTCATCTGTTATTTTCTCATGCAGTTAAAGACCACCTTCTTCTGCCTGTATTGTCAGACTGTCTGACACTGCTGTCGCACCTGCAGCAATGCTACCAAGCTCTTTCTGCCTACCGAGATCAAAATTGTTGGAATTGAGCAGGAACTCAGGGAGGTAGAAAAACTCTGGGATGAGCTCTTTCACGTCTGCCATGTTGTGCTTGGACGCTGAGTACCAGGCCTCCCGTACACTGTGAAACATCCGGTCAGCCAGGTCAAAGTGACCACCCTGTGGGACAGAGCAAGAGGCACATCAGTCAGCTCCACGACACCTCTCAGCACACCACATTTTGCCAAAAAGGCCAATCAGAACATCCTCCACTAATAAAGACCGTGGAATGAGGTATGTTTCTTTCTCTCATACAACAGATTTAAACAGCTGCATCAGTTTTTGGTACACAATAATAGCAAACACAAAGCACTGAGACACAGATGTACAAAATTTTAAGGAAAGAGTCATCTCATCCTATTTTAATCTCTTCCAGAGAAATGCAAATCTCTTTGCTCGATGCCTTCTGTCTGCAAAAAAACTTGACGTAATTTTACAAACCCCCTTAGCCATCACACTGGGAAACAATTCCAGGCTATGCAAACAATTATTTATTTTAACACTGAGCACTAAAACAGCTCTTTGGCTAGGCACACCAACTCAAAACAACAATCTTTCAATGCCTCCAGCACATAACTAAACAACTGGCGTATGATTCTTTCCACAACAGACAAATAAACCATAGTGAGCGAAGTATTTTTCACAATAAGACTTGCTTTGGTTTTTGCCTGCTGATAATTTTGTTCTGCATACATTTAGAAGAATGTTCAAACTACAAGAAAAAAGAAGTGAACTCCATTGCATCCTTTAAGAAAGAAATATCAAAAACCTTCCAGGTAATAAAAACTCTGCTAAAAATATTTTTCTACAATATTTGATGAAAACAAAGACAACAGATCATACTTTTCACTTAGGTCTCAAATGCACATTAGGAAAGAAACACAAAGTAAGGTGATGTAACTTTTACCTGTAACCGTAAGAAAATCTGAGTAAAGGGCTCCATCCGGACAAGGTAGGAAGCCACTATCATGGCTGATGAATAGTGGGTCCCATAGTGATAAGCTGGGGTTTCCCCTGTAGAAGGTGAAAAAAATCATAAAGTTATAACAAATAAAGTACTTAGTGACAAAAACCAGTCCTAACTGAAAAACAACAAAAATTAATTAGCACTGCATTTTAATTACACATTTAAAATTTTGATTTTCATTTTTGAGAATTCAAAAGCTTTATGTTTTGTCATGACTGCTGCTTGAATTTTGGCTGCAGTCCAGTAGTCTTAATTCAATGGGTTTCCAGAGTGATCTGGAATTGTTAACAATTTTTTGTTTTAAGTAACTCAAACATTGCAGCAGTTATGGTGATCTCTGCTGAAGAAACATTTTCCCTTTTTTTTTACTTGTAGTTTTATAGGTTACTGTGGACTTAAAGGTTCGGGCAGAAATATATCTCAGACCTGTTGGCTACAGATTTTGTACAGCTTTTCCTTTCTTAATTTCCTGGCAAAAAGTCTGCAGAGATCCACTTCGAACATACTGATTGATTTCTACAAATTAACTTCTTTGCTGCCTGCTGCTCTTTGATACAGAACAGCACCGCAGCAGTTAAACAGGCCCATGTCTTCAACAGAAACACAGAAGAAATGTATCATATAATAGGTGCCTTGCCAAACACACAAGTTGTATTTTTGATACACAAGGGAGCTCTAAAAATCAAGAATACATAACTTGATTGAATCTCACTCTGAAGGTTTTTTTTAGCTGAAAAAACACTTTTTCCTTATAAAAATTTCCAAAAGCTTTAAGATAAGACCCAAGAAAGGTAGAGTACTGCTAATGCACAAGTATTTCCATTCCTTTGTAAAAAGGAATGCAGCTTCTTGAAGCAGCACTCCAACTATATTGGTAGCGAATTGGTTGTGTGCTGCTGCCCATTCCAGCATTTAGACAATATTAAACTGTTCTAAATGTGCAACTGTTTTGTCTTTATTTTTACATATAAACAAAAGCTGTCATTCAGATTTAAAACAAACAAGCAAGAAAATCAAAGCCATTTTTCTCTAATTTAGTATTTGTTGGAGAGTCACTACAAACATGGTAGAGTTCTGCATACCCATATCCAGACCTATGATATAAACACCCACGGCTCTCTCCCATTGTGTGCCAGGCAGATGTCCCTCTGCTCTTCCTGGAGGATGCACCATCACTTACCATTGGGATCTTCCCAGTCTTTGTATCGCTTCTTATACTGGGCTAACCTGTCTTCTGTTTGAGCTCCCATAGGCTTGGCCAGATTTCTGAATGTCTTGGGATTTGTAAGATCTAGCTCCTTTAAAATTAAAGCAGACATCAATTTTATAAAGAAACCCAACCCAAACAAACTCTTTCAACACTGTTGATTGTCATATTTAACACCTCATATGTCCCCCTAAGGCTGTCACCTTTCTTTTATACATACATAGCAGATTCAATGTTGGAAATGCTTCAAAACAGTACTTCAGTTTGATCTAAGAGTCAAATGTTTTTTATTTTAACTCAGATTTGGGCTCCACATAATTTTTGCCCTGC
This sequence comes from Urocolius indicus, assembly GCA_013401255.1. Lineage (NCBI taxonomy): Eukaryota > Metazoa > Chordata > Aves > Coliiformes > Coliidae > Urocolius > Urocolius indicus. The sequence continues at coordinate 24,806 of WBNH01001048.1, forward strand.
TCCCCTCAGTCTGTTCTCCATTTCCCTTTAGTTCTTTTCTTGAAATACTTCACATGGACCCAAACAGTATTTTATGTTATGGTTTGTCTGGTAGCAATGGCTGCCCACAAAAGCATTAATAAGATGTTTGATCTTTTCCAAAAGCAAATTCTTCACCTTGGTGAAAAATTTCACAGTAGTCCCCCACCACAACCTTCTGGACAAGTATGTTTTCTCTGTGGGCACAATGTCCTTCAAGAGATTCAGTAGAAAGCTAATGCAAAGACTTACAGGAAGACTTACAGGAACTGCTGCAACACAGAGATACAATTGCCTCAGAACAAGCTATGTATCCTGGCCCTCACCTGTGTACAGTTCAATAACACCCATAAAGTCAGCAGTACGAGACAGCCAAGACTCTTTCAGAAGGAGGAACACTATGAAACAAATGAAATTGAACAACTAGCAGTAAAGATAAGCCTTGGTTTCTCAAAGGCAGTATAAACCAGACGTAATATCGCAAAATCTCCAGCACCTAAAAGATTACTGACGCAGCTGACAAGATATTTTATTTACCTCTGAATCATAGTCTGCGAGGATCCAGGGGAAGACAGGGTACTGCATGAGATCATTATAGGATCTGCCCGCCAGAGTGTTTAAGTGCATCAGGTACTGGAAGTTACTGATTTCTCCTCTCTTAAGGAAGACAGATAACAGTACTGTGAAGTGTTCACTTTACAACAATCACATGCCTACACTGCCCAGTTGGCTAAGTGTTTGGCTCTCCCCAAACATACAAAGTTTAGTTGGATACCATGATGCTCACTCTACCTTTACTACAGTCCCTATCCTTCAATTTTCAATGGTAGCACCATTTCCTATATGGTATCGTGAAATACTACAAACTACAATGCTGACATGCACTTTTTACAGTAGTATGCTCCATTTGTTTGAATAAGGATGCACAGGTTAATTACATATTGTTACAAAATAGGGAATTTCATAAAAAGTAAAAAATGAAATAAATGTCATACTTACTTCCCATCTTTGAGTAACAGATTTTTCTCCCACCAAAGTACTAAGCAAGCCAGACCTAATGGGAAGATGGAAGTACATGATTTGAGTTAGCTGTAAGATCCGAGCTACATCTTCACAAGACCATCCAAAGTTTTCTGACAAAATCTTGTAACAACTAGAAAAACGTGTCTTTGTTCCTTTAGGCTTTAGCCTTTTTTAATTTCTAAACACATATTGTTAAAAATTTTGCACATCAATCATGCAATTCAGTGCAAGTACAAATGTATTAAACAGGCTGCAGGCGAGGAAAATATCTGTGACAACTTGGGCAAATCTAACGACATTGGCACTTCAATTCCTTTCCGAATGTTTCTGTACACCAATAATGTTAATCCTGACAGCACACACTAATTAGTAAACCAATTAGATAAACCAATGACATTAGTGCATTTACCAATGACATTAGTGCATTTAAAATAACTGCAGTTATTTATTTTGGTAATGTCCAATTTTAAATTGAAGTTGCAGTATTCTCCAGTGAATCCTGACCTTAATGCAAGCAGCATGTTTTTGAAAGTGATGAGCTGTAGCACTTGTAAGGGACTGAATTACTTACCCTTGCTCTACGCTGGTGTTTGGTCTCTGCCCAGACACGGACTCTGAACTGTCGGTTAGAGACGGCACCACAGCCAAAAACCTACATAAGCAGTTAAAAGGAGATTGAGATTAGTGTTTCTGTCCTCAGTTGTCTTCTCCTTAGAAACAGAGTGCATTTAGTGCAGTTACAGGCTTCATTTGGAGCTATGTAACCTCTTCAGCAGAAGTGGACCAACCCTTTCTCTTTCATTGCACACTGCAACTCCCCCATGCAGGCATTGGTGCTTCCCACTGGCTCCTTTGTCCAGCACTAAGCTGCTATCAGTTTATCTATTGCCTAACACCCATCACTCTCGCCACCTGCTTCTGGTGGTTAGATCACTGTAGGCTCAAATATGGCTCAACACAGATACTTACAAAAACTCAGATTAAATGTTCTAACTTATTTTGCAATACCTTTGATAAACTTTGTTTCTAACACCTTTTTGGAAAGCTAGAAGATAGTTCCGTCCGTCTCCTGAGAAAACTTCAATTGCAATTGGCTGAAAACAAAGAGAACAAACCCATGTCAACACTAGCATATTTGCCCATCATCTCTGAAAGTCAGGTGCAGATCTGTTTAGGCATTCTGTACTACATCTGACACCAAATTACTGCAAAGCAGACTTTGCTCAGTGCAACCAGATGCTGTATTTTTGGAATACCAAAATTCATTAATATACCCAACAAACTAAACCACAGCAAGTCAAATTTCCAAGTAAGGATGCCCAACCTAAGAATTTCAATTTCTACACAGTGAACAGCTTCGCTTTCCAAATACCGATCAGTTATGTATCAGTTACTTTTAAGAAAATGACAAAATCATGAAAAAAAAAACTACAAAGTTGGCTCCTCAACCCGAAAGTAGGGTCCAACTTACCTGCAAAAGGTACCTCCTTTTATGTACTTCCTTGATATCTTCATATGCAAAAATGCTGCATGTTCTTTTGAGTTGACTTGGACCTTGCCTTGCTCCCCTGGGTATGATTGGCTCATGCATCCTGCAAATGACCATGAATAGGCAAGAGAAGTGATTAAAAATAAGATAAAAGAATTCTTCCCTTCATTCATTTGGAAGTCTGATTATATAAACAGATAGTTTTCACAATATACCACACTACAATGACCAATTTGTGAGCACGGAGGAAACTGCTCTCAAGGTCTTTTTGAATCCGACATTATTTTGGAGCTGACTCTTCAAAAACCTCATTAAATACTTTTTGTTCAGCTATTAAAGATTGAGGACACTATTAATCTACTCACTTTGGAGGCAGTGTCTCGATATCCCTTATTTCTCTGGTGGCTGTCATGGTAAATCCATCAATGACATAGAAGTGCTCTTTCCCAAAGAGCAGCAGACCTTCACTGGTGTCGAGGCCCTGAACCCGAGCGCAGCGGTACATATGCTGAATCTGTAGTGAAAAGCAGACACTTAGCAAAAGCAGGTTAATGAGCTCAGGCTCAGACTGCTGCTTTGTTAAAAGAAGCTCCAGACACTGCTTTATTGCTTGTAGTTACAGCAAAAACTGCTATTTTCCCCCTTAATCAGAGACATACCCAATGCACGTGATTCACAATTGGAAAGGAACTATACAAATTAGTATCATCCAGAGAAGGCTTTATCTATTTACCAACTTATCCACTGGCACCATGCTTCCTGAGATTATTTTAGAACTTGTAGACTGTTCCACTATGACCACAAATGTACTTACTGCAATACTTCATAAAGTCTGAAATACCAAATACACTGCACAGTCATTCAAACCTGTTCTTGGGGAAAAAATATTAGTTAACAAGTTTTTTCATTCTAATGAAGGCAGCAATTAATTATAGACAGTCTGCCAGGTTCAGTATTTATATTTTTGAAGTATATTTTCTGTCTAGACTCTAATATTAAACTGACAGGATAACAGTCCAAGCATGGGATAGCTTGCAGCTTTCATTTCAGGACAGGTTCTTTTTTTCCCAAGCAGGCAGAAGAAAAGAAAAAGAATGTTTCCAGTATCTGGTTTTTAGTTCAGGATATCTTTGAACCAGTGTACACACTTAGTTTCAAGGAAAAAGCTGGTAAAATACTCAGCAAATTCAGCCATAGAACATGGAAGATATTTAAGACCTTTATTCATGCTTGTGACACTGTTTTGGTATTTCTGCAGTGTGTTTGAATCATACAGTACCTTCTCTCCCTCTTCGAGAAGTCGAAGCAAAGTTGTATTGTCAGTTTTCTCCTCTTCATCAATTGAACTCCCCTCAACAATTTGATCCTGAGATTGGTCCTGGTTCTCATCATCTCCTCCATCAGGAGCAGAGCGAGATCGTTTCAGAGGAGGTTTCACCAGGCCTGGAAAAGAAGGACAGAGATAGGTAAATAAAAACCTGAGACAAAAAAATTCACTTCACAAAACGTACTGAACCTTGAAATCACTGATCCAATGCTAAGAGAGAAAAACAGGAGTCCCATGGGATACTTATGCTTATCTTAAAGAAAATGAATGAGATGATATAAAGGCAGATAAATGTAAGAAAAACAGCTCAGGACAGAACAAATGATCTAACCTTTGACTCTTGCAATAGTGTCCTCCCCGTGTTCTGGCTCCTGCTGAGTTGTTTCACCCACAGTATTGTCTTCTATAGCATCCTGAAAGACTGCAGGGTTTCCAGAAGCCAGGCGCATGTAGTACTCCTTGCTGTCATAACTTACAGCTCTTCGGTAACGAGCAGGTTTCTTGGAAATAATTGAAGAAATTGCTTGGTCAGTCAACTCCTTGCTCACTTCAGTGACCGTGCTTTCAGGAATACTGTGTGCAGCACAGTGCATGCCCATCAAGTGTTTTGTGAATGCTCAGTCATACACCAACACATACAGAAACTCTTCAGTTGATCTAATCTATGGGTTAATTTGCAAAGGAGCAACTCAGACACTCAAGTAATATAAGGTTGCAGAAATGCCTGCAGATAAACCTACAACATGGGAAATAAGATGTGGAACACCTTTCACACAAAGAAAGGCTGCAGGAACTGGGGCTGTTTAGTCTTGAAAAGAGGAGACTGAGGGGGGATCTCATTAATATTTACAAGTATATAAATGGTGGATGTCAGGAGGTTGGGACATCCCTTTTTTCTGTTGTATCTAGCAACAGGACAAGGGGTAATGGGCTGAAGCTGGAACACAAGAAGTTCCATTTAAATAAGAAAAAACTATTTCACTGTGAGGGTGAGGGAGCCCTGGCACAGGCTGCCCAGGGAGCGTGTGGAGTCTCCTTCCTTGGAGGTCAAGACCCACCTGAACATATTCCTATGTGACCTGATCTAGGTGGACATGCTTCTGCAGGGGAGTAGGACTAGATGATCTCTAAAGTTCCCTTCCAACCCTACCATTCTATGATTCTAAGTGTGGCCACTATGTTATGAACTGTCACAAAAGGCTGAGATACTTGTTCTTAAGATTTAGAGATCAGATGGCCATTCTATCATTTTTTGTAACTCCCTACAACATAAGCAGCTTGTTCGTTAGCCAGGTGATTTGTTTGCTAGGCAGTAGTTCAAGTGGGTTAATTACAAAATATTATTATAAAAACCCATTATACAAATAATGTAGAATTGTGGAATATCACTGACATTTTGGTCAACAGTTTCCCTTGTCTGCTTTTGTTGTAATAACTGGAAATATATAATATGTGATTTTTATTTTCAACCCCCAATCTGTATGAAAGTACAGGGGGAAACAAAATGACCCATAAAAATCAGACTAGCTTTATTACAAGTGGATGCTCAGGATGATGAAGTTGAAGATCAGTAACACAGAGATTTACTATTTCAGGTCAAACTGGCTGCCCTCAACATAAAAAATTTAAGGCACTGTGATCTAATTTGCTCTTTTATGGTCCACTAAGTCTTCATTCCTCATCATCACACAAATGCGACTTAAATAACACTTAAAACCTCTATGGAAACAACTTAGGTAAAGCCTACAAAGAGAAACCCTACCTAGCAGTGCTAACATGAAAAAAGGAAAACTATAACAATTGATATTAGTTATTCTGTATAACATAATTAATTTCATTTATATGTATTAATTTATTGTTGAATGTAGCTCAAAATGAGTGAACACGCATTACATACTATACTTAGTGATGGGCAAGACTGTGAATGTAATTAGCAGAGAAGCAACGTAATACTGAAATGCTTGCAGTGCAGCCACTTCCCAACAAGTCTGTGATTTTCAAGGCAGGATTCATATTCTTCAAACGAGTGTGTATATTTTGTTAATAGTAAAAATGTGGAGTCAGCTCAGACAAAATTAATCTGGGTTCTAACATGGTGTAAACGTTTGTTACGGTCTATTACGGCCAAAATTGAGAAAAACTGTTCACTAGATCCTCTCTTGGAAAGAAACACTTGCTTTCCCAGCAAGTGCTTCCAAGTGATTACATTGCCCATTACTAAACATATTTCACTGACTATAAGTTCAGGTCCCAAAGCCACAACACACAGTGGGAACAGTGACAGCACAGCCCAACACAGCCTGTTAGTGTGCAGCAAAGATCTACAGAAAGTTTTATTAGGTGAAGGTTGAGAAGAGCACAGGAACATCTTCTAAAGTGATTACTGAAAAAAACCTTTAGGCTGGGAAATATTTACTAAAAGAGCAAGTTGAAAGCCAAACGTAGAAGCCTTGTTAATATTGCCTAACATGCAGCAGGAAAAAAAAGTTGTATTTATTTTAGATTCTTTCAGTCAGTGTACTTGTTTCTTTACCTTTTGAGGAATGGTATCATCAGGTGTCTCGGGAAGTTTACTTGAGAAGTCAGACTGAAAACAGGGCATCAATTATGTAAGTACAAGAGAAAGAACACTTTTGAGAAGAATGTATGATGGCATGTTCGACACCTCATGTGAAATAGACTGTCACCACAGTTACTCTGTGTCAGATTGCAAGCAGATGAATATACCTTAGTGGTTTCAGACTGGTAGAATGCTGTTTTCAGTTTGCCAATTTTAGGTACTTGTGATACGCTTAATTGGAGGGGAAAAGTCCTGCATACATACATGCATGTCTGAAAAAGCATAATGCAGACTGCTCCATTCCTTAAAAATGGTGTTCCAAAATTAACAGGAACTAACAGCCAAGCTTCCAAAGGCCATGTTCATTTCTGCTGCACAGCCCACATTCTATGTTGTGGACAGATCATGTACACTTCACAGATGTACCAGAACCCATAACCTGTTTGCTTTTTGGTTTTTTTTCTTTCTTTTTTTTTTTTAAAGATAGCTGCTTACCAGCGTAAGGCTGAGAACTCAGTCTTGAAACCTCCCACAGTCATGGAACTATCATAGTCATCAGCCTCTACAGGCCTGTAAAGATGCCTCTGCAGTTCACTGGCATGATCAGTCAGCTGGTGCAAGCACACCTCACCTTATGTTGCAATTGCAAGTACTTGAGTTCCCCTAGTTTTGAGCCCATTCAGCTCTAAGCTGAGTGATTCAGTCCCTTTCCTAAATATTCTGTGAGGAACAACTGGATCTTACCAACCATTCAGGGCATAAAAGCACACCAGATAATGCCAACAACATAAAACATGTTTCTTAAGAAAATACTATTAAAAACAGATGTTTTAAAAGAGGGCAGAAAAATACTCACCACAAAATCTTGAATACTTACCAGCAAGTTTGTTTCTTGCTCAGCTTCAGGCATGTAGGGATACTGAATATAAAACATGTCATTTCGCACCATCTTTTTCCTCATTCTGCAGGGACCCTCAGTCATTTCCAACATCCACTTGTCAAGATGGGAGCCAATGGGAGGACCCCACAAACCTCGCTCTCGTAGTAACTCGTATTCAATTTGAGACCACTCTTCTGTCACGTATTTTAATGCATTCTGCTGACGCTGAACACAAAGACATTTGTATATACATCAGGAGTGATGCTTTTAAGCCCATCTCTGATGTGAGCAGTGACATTTTCACCACATTAAAGAAAAATGTGTGATAATTCAGAATTCTGCTAGGATTATCTGCCTTAATGAGATTTCTGGTGTCAGTTATCATAAAAGCAGGGTTCATACTGTAATCTCCTCAACAAAAAGGGAGATGGAGAAAGAAGGTAAAAGCTCTGCTTTTGGTTTTTTTTATTAATTGAATGTATGTCTAATACTGAATACGGCACATTTCAGAAGTGTAACACTAATCTTCTAATGTTGAAAAAGGATTTTAGGAATGGAAACAAAAATTAGTTTGGAGGCCTTCCCTGCCTGTACTTACATTGGAGAGAAGTTAAATGAAGCAAAATTTAGTGACTGGTTTTTTTTAACTAATTGTTTTCAATTATTTTTTTTTCTCTCAGAAGCTAATTTCTTAAGATTTAGAGCATGCAGCTCAGCAACTAGTTTGAAACAAATGTCTCTGGGGATATTGGGAAGAAACCACATGGTGCAATGATTTCATTTTGGAATGCACAGAGCAGCCACTTTCTATTGCTGCATATTTGGAAAAGAGACCATAAAACTTTCTTTGTGTTAATATAAAAGTTGTGTTTATACACAATGCTTCTCTGCATTTCCTCTTCAGATTTTTAACAATGTTTTAGAAAGATAGCATGTTCCAGCATAGTTCCAATCTCTTTATTTTTTACCATTTCTACTGAAAGACTACTCAAGGTTCTTGAAAAAAAAGATTCAATATGTAATAATGCTGCACGAGTTTTCATCTACAACCAGATTAAAATTGCTTTCCTCAGTTGTTTATTTGATTGCATTTAAAATAAATCCCTTAACAATGATAACTGTATACAAACACTTAAGCTTTTCACCCATGACAACCTAATATTTTACAAGCCTCATACTGAGAAATGGGATTAGTATAACCTAACAGGTCAAAAAAATCAGTGTCAAGTAATTAATTCTCTGAATCATACCTCCTGATATTCTTTATACTGCATATCAACCAGGTCCCGAACCACCGCAATGTGCGTAAACATCCACTGGGAAATTTCCTAATAGAAAGGTAAGAGGGTAGATAGAATGACACTTTATAAAAGAACATTTTGTTTGAATGAAATGTCTATGAATACGGCACTTTGCTAAACTTGCTCACAAAGAATGCTTTCTTCAAATAAGAAAACCAAGTGACTTATATGATGAATTTAAAATTACTGCAAAGGACAGTATTTATGGTTTGGTTTTGTTTGGTGCTTTCTTCTTTCCTTTTGTTTGCTTGTTTTTTTGTCTAGGTTCTATGGGTTTGTTTGTTTGGTTTTTTTTAACACTTGGAAAATATTCCAAACACATGACTAACAGTTCAGAATATTTTCAAACAGCCAAAGACTGACACTGACAAATATTACTACTTTTACTATTTACTATTACTCCTTTTCCCATTTCTATGTAAGCAATATTTTCTGGATGCTGCCTAGTTAGTAGGAAATCCTTAAGTCACCCAGCACTTCTCACTCTGTTCCACAATATCTGTCATGTCCCAGGCAAGTACTATCCTACTGAGAACACTACAGTTGTGATACTCTGGTCCAACTATTTTAAGCAAGTAGGTTTGTAAAGTGAATATCCAGTTCTATCGTTACATATTGTTTTGATGAACTCTATTCTGTAGTACAATAAAAACAGTGCAAAGCAGCATTTGCTTAGTCAGTACATACACCCTCATACAGGAATTTTCCTAAATGACAGAATCCTGGGAGGAGAGTAGAAAAAAAGACAAAGCACCCCTCTCTCAGCTTCCATTTCAGAGCAGTATTGCAAACTGAATTTAAGATCCAGACTGGAAAAGCAATAAAGCATATATGTAACCAGAAGCAGCTGAGCAGTCTCACTCACAAGTAAGAGACTACCTCTTGGCTTAATGTTAAAGATATGCAGATGCACCTACTAGGTTAGGACACATAGTAGAAAGATGCCCAGCCTGGATATTCAAAAAAGGGAAGGAAACCCAAGCACCAGATATCACTCCACACCTTTGCAGGATTCTTTACATTGCAATCTTTAATACAAGCCCTCAACAGACATTGCTAGATTTCAGACTGCATGTTACTAATTGACAGAAACTACCTGTGTAGAGAGATTGTGTTTACTGAGTCCACTCTCCTTGCGGTTTCTCCTGGAACCAGTCAGTTTAGAAAGGCCGAACCCACTGCTAACTCGTGAAAGTTTGGACTGTGTGGTTGGAACCAAAGCCTCCCCTCTACTGATACATTTCTTCTCATGAGCTAAAAAACAAAGAGGAAGCGTTGGAAGCACTTTTCAGGCAGATTGTTTTTCCTCACCCCGTTATAGCTGTTATTTAGAATAGAATAACTTTTGCTGCTGCTTTAAAAACGGAGGTATTTTGGGGATTAGAGGGTTTCTATGTGAGGGGTTTTTGTTGCTGTTTTGGAAGTGCTCAGCGGCACTCCCATTCATGTCAAACATTCATGACTTGTAGGAGGAAAGAAACACAGTTGAAATATGAAAATTGCTCGCATTTTGAAGTGAAGCATGAAAAACATTTTTTTTTTTTTTGCTCATTTTACCAATTATCAAAATCACAGTCCAGGAGCTACAAATTCTGTCCTCATGTGAGGTGGTGAAAATCAGCTACATATAAGCAAACTCATCACTTCACCTCCCTCTAACCTCTGCCAACTTTAACTTTGATTATTTACATCTGTTAAAGAACAAGTGAGCATTCCAAAGAAGGGAGACAGTATCTGGATGTTTTGTTTTTTTTTTTTGTTCTCACAACAGTTACCAAGATAATAGAATCAGTTTTACTCATGTTATAAATAATAGATACTAGCAAAAAACCCCAAAGGAGCCATCTATTATTTAGCAACAATATGATCCCACTAACTAATGTGACAGTAAAATATGCTGTACTGAGCAGAGAAGCTAGGTGGGCCCTACTGCATCTTTTTGGACACATACAGCCATCCCAGGTGATAGTCAAGTCCACAAGACTGGTGTGCTTATTTAAAAACTGAAGTAAAAAAAAAAAAAAAAAAAAAAAAATCAGAGCTTAGTTCAACTTTCTCAGCACTTTAACATTCTCTCAGGATTCAGTTAATGGACTCTACCAGTTATATTTGATTTAGAAAATACATGCTCCTGCTCCTCATTGTTTCTCTAGTCCACTCTATATCTGAGTCTACTTTTTATTGTTTTAAAACCATTACTTTCTTACAGCAGTAATTTCTCCAAAGATCATTCACTCCTCTCAAAAAAATTCCACAAATATATTTATTTTATTTTTATATATATAAATCAGGAAGATACTGGAAACTTACGCAAACATCAGCCAAGGACAAAGCACATCTAGAAACACAGAGACTGCAAAAATAACGTGCTTCAAGTTTACAGAAAAGCTTTCTGTATATCCAAGTCAACCTCAATTACTTCAGAGAGCCATGTAATCGTCAATGTAGTAATACCTGTAGAATTTTGTTATCTATTGTCTAAACTGTCACTACTTCTGTCTAGCAACAGCTGGCCCTCTTAATTACATAGGTGCAGAGGTAACATGCTTAAATTGTCCACCAGGATTCCCAGGTCCTTTTCCTGCAAAGCTGCCTCCTATGCTGAGCAGATTTCCCAGCCAAGAACAAGTCATAGTATCTATGCTATATAGAGGCGGGCTGCTCAGCCACACATGTCCAATCATATCATCAGACCTAGAATTTGCAGGCTGCACCCAGACATGCTCAAGAGAAGGCCCCTCTCCCTGCCTGGCACATGCACTTGGTAACACAGGTCACTCCAAGTCTTCATGGGAAGGAGCTAAATGACTCCATCAATGTAATCCACAGCACACTACTAGGTGCACGCTGACTGACAAACACGAGACGTCATTGACACCACCAACACTATTGAATAAAGGCCCTTTGTGCAGTGCAGTGTAAAGTTATTTCCTATACACAGCACAGATGAGATAATAAATGGTGACAGCTTATAGTACCTACTGCTACACAAAAGCTAAACTCATATTTAAAAATCCAGTGCACATGCTTCCCTTCAAGGAAATCTACTATTCAGGACAGATAAATCCTCAGTTATACTTACCCAGATGATTTTGCCAACACTTTAAACTTGCTTCCTCAATAAAAGGTCTTGCCACAGTTATATCCACTTGGCCACGATCATTGACAGGTAGTGTTACTTTGAAAATTTCTTCTAAAACCTGTTTTTTACTATGAATCAGCTCTGTCCACACTCTGTTTATGGCTTTCAAAAGAAGCTGGCGACCTGCATAGGTACAAGACCAGAAACAGTAAGCTCTCTACAGTGCTTATAGAAATGCTATCTTTACAGTGGTGAACTGATTAATTTCTGCAATTGCACTCTAGTTTCCTCTCCTCTTGTATGACTTATGGCTTTGGACAGTATGTTTTTGGTTCCCCCCCGTCCCATTTATATACTATCAAAAAGTATCTAACAGTTAATTTTGGCATTTTGTTTCTCTGTGAATCTGACACATCAGCTCTGATTAGTTGTGATACTTCTCCCTCATCCATGTATTAACAAAATGAGATTCAAAAAAATCTTATGGAAATATATGTCTTTAAACACATACATAATTCCAGTATATACATTACACTAATATTTTTACACATGAAGAGGAGACTGAGAGGTGACCTCATTAATGTTTACAAATACATAAAGGGCGGGTGCAGGATGATGGAACCAGGCTCTTCTCATTGATGTCTAAGCTGGAACACAAGAGGTTCCAAAGAAATATAAGGAAGAATTTCTTCACTGTGAGGGTGACAGAGCACTGGAAGTGGCTGCCCAGGTGGGTTGTTGAGTCTCCTTCTTTGAGGACACTCAAAACCCACCTGGACGTAAAACAGTATTCCTAGGTGTCCATAAAACAATTAAGAGCTCTTGTTGTTTTAACAAAACATATACTTATCCTGGATATGCCTGTCTTGGTATATCTAATTGGGTTTTTTTGGTCTATTTTGTGTATATTTTTATACACACATAACCCCACCTCCCACCCTGAGAGTTGGTGATGACAGTACAGAAATGGCATTAGCAGACATCTGTGGCTTTGTAATTCTCAGATTACCTTCACTGACATCTTGATTGTAGACTCCATCTGGTTCTATATCAGAGGGGATCATAATGTGCCAAGTTGTCATCCTGGCTTCTGCTTCCAATCCAAACCCATCAACATTGCTACAAACGCACAATGAATTAACAATAACCAGAAGAAACCCCCTCCCCAAGCTAAAGCTTTTGATTCCCTGTGACAGTATCACAAAGACTAATATGTGCTACTACAGCAAAAGATCTTTACATCTGTCTGCTTGAATTCTGACAATCTTGGTCACAAGCGGAACTAAGGTTTATGAAAAAAGCCATGCCACTGACTGATGTTGGCGGTTATATTTGAAGAAACACAAAATAGATAAGGCCACAAATGGAAAACATTAGGGCTTCTGCTGACCGTGCTTTCCAAATGTCTTTGCATGAAACCAAAATTGTACATCTTTTTTAAAAGAAAAAAATTAAAATTCCAGGCAGGCATTTGCAGCAACGCAGAAAGTAGGTGTCTAAGGCATTTGTCATGCTTTAAACGCCTGATTGGACTTTTTCAATGCTATACATCCAAGTACTAAGATAAGGAATTTGTGTGAAATGATTCAAGACACAATAAATCTAGTGACAGATTCCTTTGACTGTTAATTACCCAGTACTGGTGTTTCTCTCTCTACCTTGAAAACATTTCAAATTATCAAAGCATAACAACAAAATGATTAGATAAGCACTTGTGTAAGTATTTTCAAAGCACCTCTGTAAAAGAAGTTAAAAATGTTCCCTATACCTGGGTTCTTCAAACCTAATTTCCTTTCAAAATGAAACACTTATGCTTGCTTGCATTGGCAGAAAAGTTATAAACAGTTCTCCAGAATCTGCTGACTTATGTGCAAGGTAAGTGCCATTGCTAAGAGAGAACTGGACATTTTAGTACTTCACAGCCCTGGCTCTGGAATGAACTTCTGTTTGAGATATTTACCTTCCCATGTGCAGATTAATCAAGCAGTGAGCTAGGCAGCTGATGAACTCTTGATCGTGATTTCCAGGTCCCAAAATTAAGTTTCTGTTGACAGTAAGGACCCTTAGGGAATCAAGGAGAGCTACTTGCTGAGGAACAGTTTTGTGCGCCCTTGAGAACTGATACAAGATGGTCCTGTTCAGGCAGTGATAAATAGCATCCAGCGATAGTCCCTGAGATCTTCTTTTTGACTGATGTGAAATGAAGAAACATGATCAGATAGCAGCTGAAAATCAATTTAGTGGCACACAATCTTCCCCTGAATTGACCTATACTCATTTGTCAAAAATCAGTATTTCACTGAAAGTGCCAATTCCATGAATTTCAAGGATGGAAATGACGTTAATACGTGATGATAAAAGAGACTTAAAATTTTAACATCTATAAAGACTTCACTGATTTGTAACAGTAAAAGTCTTCTAACAATCTCCAATAAAAGTACATGAGGAAGCTTCTCAAAAACGGAGTGACTATTTTTCTTTACTGTAGTGTCCAGTGACAGGACAAAGGGTAATGGAAAGAAGCTTGAACACTAAAAGTCCCACTTCACGAAAAGCTTCTTTGCTGTGTGGGTGAGTGAGCCCTGTGTCATGGTTTGGCAAGGAGTTGCTTTTGCTTAGTAACAGGGGGAGCGGGTTGCAGTGAAGACCCGGTAAACGTTTTTGGACTCTCCCCCGACTCCTGGGTTCAGACCCACCTCCCGGCCCGGCTGGCCAATCTGGCGCCTCTGCGATCACTATTTAGGGACAGGAATTTGAAGTGCTTGGAAGGAGGTGTAAGGGTGGTACAAGATGGAGACGACCATGCGGACCCCACAGTCGGAGAAGGA
>WBNH01001050.1:0-15681 GCA_013401255.1 Urocolius indicus
GCGGCGGGGCTCGGCGCGCGCCGGCTGAGCGCCGCGGCGTTGGCGGCACGGGGGACGCGGCCCCCCGCCCGCGCCGCCTGGAGAGAAACCCAGCGGCTGGGCGCTGCCTCCCGTGGGCGGCGTGGCTGGGCTCTCGCGGGGAGGGACGTCCAGGCAAGGGCCGGTCCCGGCTCCGCGGCCAGCACGGATAAGTTAAGCTGCTGTAGAAACCAGGGTCTCTAAGAGCTTCCCCCTTGCCACGTCATCTGGCTGCTCTGACAGGCATGGCGTGCGCTGGAGACCCCTTCCCACAACAGCGGCAGCGCACGCGGTCTTTGCAGAGCCGGGAGGACGAGTCCAATGTTAATGCTTTGTTTTGGAGTGGTGAGTGCCTGGCAGATAAGAACCACGGAATGCCAGGGGACTTGGGAGACTCTGGCATCCTGATTTTACCCTTTTTCAGAGCTGAAAAAAGAGACTGAGCCATTTTCCATGCTTTGGTTGGCGCTTTTGTTTACTCATGGATGGGTCGATGCTGTGTTTGCAGACTAGGCAGGTTTGAGAGGTGGGTATCTGCCCCGTAACTTACTGGTTCTTAATTTAATAAAACTACTTTAGTCACCACAGTACCTTCTTCCATCCCTCCTGCTTTCTCCATTCGGCTGTCTCCTCCCAGTGGTCTCTGTTGACCCTGTCAGTAAGCCTTGCAGCCCCCCTGAAGGGAACATTTGGCAGGGCTTTCAGTATTCACATCCAGTCAAGCTTTCAGCATGTGGGCTTCTTTACCAGCACATCTCCAAACTTGTGAGAGAAGCTGCAGTGAGAACTGGCAGCTTCCAATTATTTGCAGGATCTGGCCTTACTAGTAAAGACATTTGTTTGACAAAAATGACTTCTAGGCTTTTTTTGGTAGTGCAGTTCTGGACCTGGCCCCTGTTCTGGAGGAGCTATTTACAAATGAAAATAGCGCTGGAGAATCAGAGTTTGACCTGTAAAATAGACAAAGAAAATTATTTGCCTGGCATCTAAACTGCCACATTTATGAGGCGAGACAGAGATTCCTCTTTTCTCATTGTGTTTTTGGTCTGTACTACTTTGGGGACATCTCTGAGGAGGCAAGCTGCAGGCGGTGACTAATGAAGTGTCTCAGATGTCTTTCCATGATGAGACAGCCACCAGTGTGGAAAATACTGCACTTTTTTTTTTCTAGGGGGAATTTTGCCTCTTGCTCTCTGCTATAGGGAACCTACTTTCCTATTCTTCTTTATTTTAGCCTTCAACAGAGCAGGAAGATTTAGGGGGTTTCAGGCAAGTCATCAGGACCCTTTTTTTTCTAGAGCTTCAGCAGAATTGTCACCACTGTGACATTCAAGTTAGAGCTTGTTTCCAGCTTGTCCCCAGTCTCAGCTGTTACAAATTTACCCGGACCCGTCTCCTCGTGCAGCCTATCACTGTGACACTGGGCCATCAGTTGTTCTGACCTATCAACCCTACTGCTGTTGCGAGCGACCTGTTGAGCCGAGTGACTTGGCCAGAACTGTGGCAGAAGGTGTTGCAGTGAAGCAATAGCAGTGGTAGTGCCTAGCATGCTGATACACAGGCAGGTGGCTGTTGCCAGTGCATGGATCAGCTTTTGTGCTGTGTGTAATGACAGCAGCAATTTCTGCGTCCCTAGATTTTGCATGTATGCAATGTAGGATCTCTGGTAGTTTGTGATACACCTGTGTGGGGTTTTTAGTCTTCAAAAGGTTGGCATCGATGGGTAACAGGACTGTCTCATCAGTAGAAATTATTGAAGATGAGACATGGAATCTGAGGCAGAATGTGTGAAAAAAAGCAGAGAAGAGAAAATAAAATTGGTACAGGGTAACTGAAGGAGGGCAGGAAAAGTGTGACATTGGCCTTTATCGGGAGCACACCCCTTTGGTGTGGGTCCAGGAAGGAGCAGGCAGCTGAGAACATTATTGTCCTGTGGATTTACTTGGGCTAAGCCTGATCTGTGTTGTCATCTTTTTGGGTGCTGCATGGTAGCTGGAGCTCAGCTCTGTTCCAGGCATTCCCCAGCAATGATAGGTCCCTGGCAAAGTGAGCCCAAGACCCTGGGAAGTGGCCCAGGGTTCAGCACCCACGTTGCTGTGTCACGGCTCCCACTAGTAGCAAGGGAATGCCGGCATAGGGAACACACACAGCAGAGTTAGAGCATGTTGCTGCCCAGCTCCTTCTGCCTTTCAGGTTATATATTTTCTTAACTGATACTATGTGAGGCACCCATGGCCAGTGATGGATCCAGGCCTCCCACGCTTGGTGCTGCATCCCTAGAAAACGAGCACTGAATCAGTGCTTAGCTGCACTTTCAGACAGAATTGCCCATGCCAAATGAGCTTCAGGCATTCCAGTGCATTGTTTGTCCAGGTTTTCACCAAAGTCCTGTGTTTGAGAGTATCCTGTAAGGAGTTCAAATGCTATGTTGAAAAGGATTGTTAACAGACAGTCCTTCAGAGGCCTGAATGTGTTATTTTGAACTGGAAACTTAGATAGGAATGGTGTTGCTGGGTCTTGGCATTTGGTGGCCTCCCAAGTATCAAGTATACCACTGGCTTTTCAGTAGTAAGGCATAACAAAAAAATTTTGTAACATGTCAGAGTTGATTCCTTTTCCTCTGATTGCAGGAACTTCTCTGCTTGCAGGCTTTTCAGTCTTCTAAGCTAGGCATCATTTGCAATTTTTTTTTTGGAAGGAAAGAGGATCAACTTTCAGCCTCCAGTGTCAGCTTTAGCTACTAGCAAACTTATTGGAATCTCTTGATGATCAAAAATAAAGATCAAATAAAGATCTCAAATCAATAAAGATCTCCAAAAGGCCCCAAATGCACCTTTGTTCATAATGCTTACAACATGGTACTGGAGCCATGTAATCCTGCAAAGAAATGCTTAAAAGTATGGATAAATGTGAAACTAATTAGCTGTGTGTCATTGTCCAAGCTGAATGAAGTGCTGAAAGAAAATAAACATTTGCAGTGAAACACAGCATGGATCTAAATAAATTCTTTTGGCTTTAGTAATAATCTGTAGTGCTTCCTCACTAAATGAATGACTGGAGGACTTTTTATTTTAAAGCAGGGGTTGTACTCTGACACCATTCCTGCCAAGTCTGCATGGTTTGGCACGGACCTGCTTTTCCAAAGGGCTTTTGCCACAGAGGCTGGGCCAGTCTCTTTCTCTCTCTCTCCTATCAAAGTGTTCCTTTGTGCAGGCAATCGTGGTAGCTGCATGTGTCAACTAAGCATGCAGCTGCACGCACAGTTTTTCCTGTTGCCTTTTAAGAGATCAGGCCGTGAGTGATTATGGTTTTTACATTTGCTTTGCAACTCTTATGATCCCTGAGAGTGCCTTCATTTCCAGAAGTAGCTGGTCAATGGATTTGTCTTTAGATAAAAAAATTTCTATACTCTGCCCTGAGTGGAGCTTGTTGGCTGCAGGGAGGATTGTAGCTGTAGTTATGTCTGCTGTGAAATTCCCAAGATTCCCATCACCACCCTCGTATAAACATCCCCCAGCCTTGCTATAAACAAGTGAGAGATACTTGGCCTGCACCCTGGCTGGGAGCCAAGGATATCGGGCACTCTGGCTGGAGACAGAAGGGATGCACAGAAAATAGTGTCAAGTCATGAATTATCTCAGTGAGGATGGATAGCCACCATCAACACCACCAGGCAAAGCTGGGGTTGGTGCTTAACAAGCAGTTCATGTCTCGTGGAAGTTACAATGTGCAGGCAAGCAGGAGAGGTAGCAAAGTACCTCTGGGAGGCAGCTGCCTGTGTTCCTTGCAAATTGGGCACCTCGTCACCATGTCCTGTTGGAGCAAGATGCCTGTGGGGCTGTGGATGTAGTGATGGGCTTCTCAGCTGTTTCTGGCCAGTTTCCTAAGGTAACAAAGTCTATGTAATCCTGCTGTTTACCATGGAGCCCTCCTGGCAACTTTTGAGCAGCCTGGATAGTTTCAACCAGAAATTTCCGAGATTGTTCCATTTCTCCAGGTTTTGTGATGCTCTCAGGGTGGTCGGGAGAATTGAGCCCAGTTCAGTGCCGTGCCACGGGAGAGGCATGGGCGGCGCAGCCAGACCTGTATGCGCAGGGTGCACGTCTTGGTATGGCAGCCAGCACACACAGCAGGACTAGCCAGAGCAGGGGATGGGAAGAGGTGTGAAGAAAAAGCCAGGATTAATGCAGTGCCAGAGAGCCACTCAAAGGCAAAGGACACCAGTGTGGAAACTGGCTCACTAGCTGTTTTCTTCTGGTTTAAGATCTTTATCCAGACCAGCTTGTGCATCTTCTGGAGAGAAACCCAGACAGCTTATGCTCACGAGTGAAGATTTAAATACACCTTTGTAGTTTTCATGCACGGAGTGTGAAACTCACTTGATCGGCTGCATCCTAAGCTCCTCTCTAACCAGGCTTGAAAATGGCAAATCCATCCTGAGGAATTTTGGAGGAATTTAGGTGCAACCCACCAGCTGTTGGCAAATTTCCAAGGTGTCATTGCTTCTTTTCCTGGGAAGTCCTTGCTGCCTGGTCTGTATATGCTGTCACCTTGCCTCACATGGATGGGACAACAAAGGCTATGAGAGTGCTACATGGCAAGTGAAGTTTTCCTTGGGTACTGCCTATGCAGAAAGTTCCCAGGCCCACAGTCTTACTGTTTTTTTCTTTTTTGGCATAAACAACCTCATCCCAAGCAGGAACCATAGTTTTTGTCTGATGGAGTGTCTTTCCACATTACTCAGGAAGGGCTGTAGCTCTGTTTTGCAAGGTGCTGTGCAACTGATGCCAGTCGATCCTCGTGATTAACTGTACACCCTGGGGGTTCCTCCTTCACTGGTGCCACAATGCAGCGCTTCTCATCTGGGATGATTTGCTGGGTGGGCCGTGTGCTCTGTGACTATGGGGTCACCTTTGCCAGCCCTTTGAACTGGGAGCACATGGCCTCTTGTCTGTGGCTGTCAGGTACAGCCAGCTTCCCCCACTGTCGCCGTGCCCCCTGCTTCTGCAAGGTTATACAAGGAAAGCTGAAACTTTCTTGCCAGAGGCGGGGGAGCAAATTCAGTCTCCAGCAGACTTGGAACAAGGAACAGCTCGGAGAAGGTGTGCTTCCAGGACACATGCCAGCACTGAACCAGCACCAGTGGCAGGTTTACAGAAATGCCACGGGCAAAACGAGAACTCTGGTAATTCACAGGCTCCTTGGGTTTGACAGGCAATCATCCAGCCTCACCTCTTGTATAAGACTGGCCGCTTCATTTCGTGTAGTTACCCCTGTCCCACATCCAATAATATGTGCTTGCCAGCAGTGCTTTTGGGAAGTTTACCAGCCTCAGTGCAGAATCAAATGGAGACATGGAATCTATTGTGGCCATGGCTTGATCAGCGACACTCTACAAAACAGTGGTTTATTTCTAATCAGAAATTGCCTGGTTATGGCATCCAGCTGTGGCTCCCATTCGTCCTTTCTTCAGGACTTTTTGAGTGCCCAGTGTTTACTCCCTGGAAGTACAATGAGATAAAGGCCATTTTTTTCTGTTTGAGAGGCTAAACAGGCTGAGCTGTCTGTGGGGCAATGCTCAGACATTGGAGTCTCTCTTCCTCCTCTATCCCTTTTAAATCAAGGAAGTAATGTGTACACTGCTGTCACGTACCTTCCTTTACACCCACTGTGTCCTTCTCTGAGTGCCTACTGTGGAGACTCAGACTGGATTTTAACCCATGTTCCCAAAGGGAAATGATTGGAGCCATTTTATGTGATGCAAGGTGCATGTTGAATCAGAGAGGAACAAAACCAGCAGTAACACCAAATCTTTTCTGAGTTGCAAGGGCCAAAAGGAATTAATCATTGCAGGGAAATGGGCTCTCTTGTCTACACAGAGGGTGGGAGAAAAAGAAAAGAAAGTACTTTAGAATGGAGAAAGGATAGAAAGGTCCTTGCAGAGTCCCTGTCAGTACCAAAATAAATCTCTGAAGAGAGAGAGGAGAAACAATAGCAGCAGAAATCTGGCAGAGCAATGACAGAGCAAAGCCTTCAGAGCAGATCTCTTCCCAACTACAGGCTGCCAGCTCTGGACCTTTGTGGTTAGTTTGCTTTGGTGAACCCAGTAACCACTGGCATGTACTTGCCTTTCTCATCTGTGAACTGCTTGCTAAACAGGCGGAGTGCTGATACTGAGGGCAGTATCCTAGCAGGAATGCAGCTGAGCCATTGGATCAAATACTGGATTTGAACCAAACCAGACCTGTTTTGGAGGAACTAAACTGTCCGGTGGGCTGGAAAAGCTCTGGGGAACCTTGACCAAGGTTGCTAGAGAGCAAAGTAGCAGAGAGTTTCCATCCAAAAAGGATCCAGGCAACATCTCCTTACAGTAAACAGAAGAGAGCCTTGCAGTTCTGTGATCCCTAAGCATAAGGGGGAGTGGATGAGGCTGCTGGCAGCAGGCTGACAGCCCTGGGAGGTTTTATATTGACAGAGCACATCTGTAGAGGAGTGCTGCCAGGCTGTCATGCAAGTCCACGGGGAGACCATCTCACACTCCATGCACATGCTGTCTGCATCTCTGAGGCTCCTCATACCTTTCTGGACATGATTGCAGGCAGGGAAGCAGGTCAGATCATTGGCACTATTAACAGCAAATCTGACATCTGGGCTGGCCAGTGGAACAGCCCAGGCATTTGGTTTGTTTATTTTTCTTCTGCCTTTGGCACTTTTACTCTTTACAGAAGGCGTCCTGAGCGCGTTGCTAACACACTGCTCAGGGTAAGCACTAAACGAAACTCCCACTATTTTGAGGAACCCAGTTCAGGCATTTTTTAAATAACTGTTGCATTTTTTATGATTCTTGGACAAATTGAAACTAAAACCTCTTCCCTGACACACTGTTTTTGTCTATTGTGCTGGTAGGCTGCTCTATGGTTGCAAATCTCCAACATATCAATGTACCCTATTTGTGCTCTCACTTCGCCTAAGTTGACACTCTGGAGTAGTTTCATTAATGTCAGTGTAGACATTTCCTCTTTACTCTGGTCCAGAGCTAGTTTGGATGTGAGCCCCCACCACACGTAGAGGAGAGTTGCAACTCTTCCCTGCTGCAGCTAGAAAGGTTTGTGCAACAGAGGTGAACTTGCTGGAGTGCAGAACATGAGCACATAACTTCTGGGGACTAGAGAGAGCAGCTCTCCCTGCTTTGGCTCACAAAATGGCTTTGACAAGAGCAGGTTCTCAGCTAGGGGCTGTTGATTTCCCTAGTTCTTGCTTTACAGCACTAGGGAGACAGACCTTTGCGTTGACCATGGCGTGTTTGGAGATACTCTTCAGAGGCACCTGCTCTCCTCCTTTCTTCCTCTGCTTTCAAACCTATCCATCAGCATCCTGCTGCCTGGCATCATGAGCCACTGGCTCTCTTGGCCTCAAAAACAATGGGGCTCAGTGTGGGGCTCAGAGTCAGAGACTATTTTTAGCTGAGCTGCTTTTGAGAGCAGATACAGTGTCCAGGGATGACATCTTGGGGGGTTGTGATTGCTGAGATGCTGAGCAGAGCTCTGGTGAGTCCATCAGTGGGAGTTTCACTGGTCCCTCCGGGGGTGTTGCAGGGAGGGGGCTGGAGTGGGTGTAGCTGGTGATATGTATAGGCAGCCAAAACCTAGTGTTGTAATGTCTGAGACAGTCTAAGTTTGGAAAAGGCCTCGATGATATCACCCTGCAGAACTGCTAACGGCAGAATGCAGGAGAGGAAACGTTCACAAGTCCTTTCCAAATCTGTAAAGGAGAGGAATTAATTCTCGCTCTTCCCATCCCCATTGCTCTGCTTGGAAATGGCTTTCAGTCACCACCAGGCATCAAAAGAGATGGTTCTTTCTCTTTTTTTTTCTTCCCCTTGCTGCTGCCGTTTTTCTGCAACGTGTAGCGGAGAGTGCTGAGGGCAGGGAGTGTGAGAGCAGTGGCTCTTCTGCATGAGCTCCCTGTGAGGACGCTGAACTCTGCATACCATCCTGCAGCTTTGCTTAATCCACTTCCAGAAGAGATAAACAAGCAATGGTGCTTCCAGTGCTGTCACGGAGTATGCAAAAAAGAGTTTAAGTTCTGTAGGAGCTCTCCCATACCACTTCTGCTTTGTGGCTGCTCTCTCTCTGTAGCTCTCTGTACCCCGCAGCTGCCCTGCGTGACCACCAGCCCCCGTGGGAGCCGAGCTCTGCACTGGAGGCCTGCTTGACTGCGAGGCCTTCCCTGCTCATTGTAGCTGTGGCCAGCACAGTACATCTCCCCCTGCTTAAGAAAGCATCTCTTTTCTGGAAGTGGGGAGCAATACCATGCAAAGATAGCTTAGTTTCTCTCAGCTCTGCTTTTTTAACACGTTCCGCCCACAGTCACAGGATCCTGAGGAGGATGGGAAGGAGAAGCCCAAAGCTGGAGCCTATTAATATGTGAATTTAGTGAGCAAAACCCTGCACAGCACAAGGAGTGAGAAGAGTGATGTCAGCAAGCGACTGCTTGAATTAGGCAATTATCTTTGTGCTTTTTCTCAAACCAAAATGTGGAGAACGTGTGAAATATTTCCCCCTAGAGCTTCATGCAACAAGGCCTGAAGACTGACAGGGCTGGTGTGTTGTACTGGCGTACTGACAGTAGGGCCCGTTAAGCTCCTTTGACAGAGGGAGCTTTCTCTTTTAGCCAGTTGCTCATGGCCTAAATGCAGAAGTTTGCTTTTCCCCTTGCCTAGCGCTCAGGAGCACGGGCTGGTCTGCCTTCTGCCATCTGTGATGGATGAGCTCTGTGCCGAGCTCCCGCCCTCCTGCTTGCAAAAGAGCTGACGTTGTGGGCAATTGGAGGACAGGGCAGAGCAGATAACAACCCTTCCCTTCGGCTTTCATAAAACCTCATGTCCTGGATTCGTCTGTTCCAATGTGGAGACTTGTCTGCAGACTGTCTGAAAAAGGACTGTGACAATTTGTTTATGCTTTTAAGCATCAGTTTGGTAGCAAACATGGTCCCACTTTTATGGAAACAGAACGATAAGAGATGGAACTGACTTTCCAATAACTTTGACTGAGTTTTGGGGCATAGCCCAAAGGACAGCAGTGGGGAGCAAGTCAGGCAGGGGATCTGTGTGCATTATGGCTGCAGGAAAGGTCAGTGTGATTTTTCCTCTCCAGGGAGGGGAGTGAGAATCTTTCTCGAACAGTTCACCAAATATTGTGATCTCAATTCGGGGTAGTTGGAGCTGTTGACAGACAGAGGAGATAGATTGTGCATAATGCTAACCATTTTAGCCAAAAGATGACTAAGGTGGGGGAAGCATCATTGTCTCCAAACATCTGTGAGGACATGGGGATTATGTTAACAAAAGAGAGAATTTAGACTGAGCATCAGGAAAGTACTTCCTAGAAGTGAACTGTGTCTCCCCAGGGAGGGGGTGGGAGTCCCATATCTGGCAAGATCGAAACAGCAATAAGTAATAACAACTCTTTATTACTTACCACGTAATGAGTCTTGATAAAGAGCGAGAGTTCTCTGATAGCAACCCAATTCACAAGCCAGGGGATGAGCAGGGTGGGACCTGGGGGAGTTTCTGATACTGGCAAGGTGGACCCAGGAGTTCTGCTGACTTCCTTGAGCCATAAAGCTTGCATCTAGGGTTTTATTCACTCTATACTTTGGAGCAGAGGTAAGTAGTTCAATTCCTGAGCCTCTTCTCTGAGGTTTTTTATTTGAAGGAGAAGGAATCTGGTACAGCAATGGTCAGTATGTGCTTTATTGGCTTATGGGATCGGGAGACTCCCCTCCCAGCTTTATTTCACTCCCATGCCGTTTAGAGTGGGAGGATCTTCCCGAAAAGAATGCAGAAAGGCAAATGAATGTTTTGTTTGGGGGCTGTTCTGTAATATGATGCTGGAGTGGGGTCTTAAATGGACAGTCACATCCAGGACTATGAGAGAAGCATCTCCTCTGAGATGCAGCCAAGACATTAGATACACCCTGGCCAAAGGGAGCCCTGCCTACAGAGCAGGCAGAGCTGTAGGTGAGAGGAGCAACTGGGACCTATGGGCCTAAGTGAGCCCCATACATCCAAATTACAGGGCCAAGCCATCAGGTTCCTCTGCAACTAGTTTCTTGGAAAGAGGCTAGTAACTGCCTCCTATTTATACACCACTTGGAAAGATGGTCAGGGCTCTGTAAGGTTTTGTGGCTTTTAGATTCAGTGGACAATGACTCTTTGATTTGCTTTGATAACTCTGGAGCAAGATGGCAGCATTTCGTCTTCTTTGCAAGCTTGAAGCCTTGGTTTTGTTTAGCATGGACTGTAGTGCCAACCCTAGAGGGTTAAAATGTGAAAGAACACCCTTTGCAATGTTTGCTTGCACCCTTGCTGACTTGGTCTGATGATGATTATGTCCTAAATGGTAGTCATAAGATAAGAGGGAAAATGTGACTGAGGGGATGCTGGGAGAACTGCACTAGTCCTGTTCATCACCTGCCCCACCAGTGGAAGAGGAAATGGGTGACTCAGGGCCTGGGAGCACAGCAGGGGCAGGAGGGAGGCAGCAGCTGCCTTACAGAATCCCGGCTGAGAGTAGTTGAATACGGTTCATAAGGGCCAGCCTCTGTCCCCTTTCTGAGGGGGCACTGAAGCTTTCTGAGAAGCTGAAGAAGAGGAGTTTCCAGCCCTGTCTTATAGCAGCCCCACCTCACGAAAATGTCAGTCCAGAGGCACTTGACCATGAGAATGTGGGACACAGGCAAATGTGGGGAACAAAGACAAGACAGTGGGCTGGTGGTTGAAGTCGCTTTTTATCCTAGAGCAGTTTTGCTGGAGTACATCCTGAGCTGCCCAAGGAGTCCTCTCAGAGTCCACAGGAAAACAAGAACAAATGAAATAAACAAACAAACAAGAATAAACTGTAACAATTGGGCACCTCAGCAGCTGAATCAGCAAGACCCTTGTCCACAATTATCCAAAGATAGGCTGCATTGTATCAAAGACACTTCCTCTGTCCATAGTCCTTCTGCCTTCACCCACTGACCAGCCCCCCAGCATGCCCCTGCCAGGCACTTGTTAAACTGCTGCACAGAGCTTGGGGGAGCTGAGTACAGACAGAAAAAGGTGAAGAGTGGGTGCTGGTTTGGATGGAGTGGCCAGCCTGGGCAGGAGGAGCACAACATGCTTGCTTGGAGATCCAGCTGGAAGCCCCTGAAAGGCTCCCTGCTTTTTGGGCTTGCATGGGATGGCTGCCAACTATGTATCATACGTACAGGGTTTTCCAAGGATGCTTCCAATTTGCCTTGATGTGCAAACCACATACCTTCTCTTCTTCTACACTCCCTCCTCAGCTAAAGGCTTTCTTCCTCTTCTTTGTGTTGTGAAGGGTTCAGCTACCTGTGTCCTTGAGGCTGAAAGGACAGAAGTAATACCCAGTGCCCTTGTGTCTGTTTTGCATCATAGGAACTGCCACAGCTCACCCAGAGCCAACTTAGTATGTGGGAGTGGATCAAGACGAGTGACCCATCATAGGATGGAGCCAGTCTGCAATGGCAATTTACCTCTGGTGGAAATCTAGTGGTCAGCTTTTCTCCCAGGTGCTACAGCCAGGTGAAGGGAGCCCCAGCCCACAGCATGCACACCACATACAGTGTGAAAGGAACCTCAGAGTCACGTGGAACCCATTAGCCATGTCAGCTGTCCTTTTTGTCTGACTTGTGGACCAGGCCTGGCTGAGAGCTTTCCCATTCCCAGCAGCCCCACCTCTCTTTTGTGGCAGGAGTACCTAAACCGTGCAAGTGTGGGTAGCCCTGAGCTCACCTGTATTGACACGACTCCACACCGGGCTGTTGAGCTGGGGTGACACCTCTCAGAACTGTCCCACAGCAAGAGGCCAAACTCATCTTGTCACAGGAAGAGGAACCATGGTAGGCAGTATGGCCCTGCACACCCTGACCCTTCCCATAGCACCAGCTAGCCTGGCTTTGCAGATCACTAATGGGGGCAAGCACTGGGGGAACGATCATCCTTCTATTACCTGACAGCTCTGTCACTAGAGCCTGGCCTAGTTTGGAGGCTGGGCACTAAAATGTCTGAGGAGTGAATGGAGAGTCCCATGAGGCCAATGCTGGGAAGATCTCCCTTCCCCTCCCTAAAGCAGACCTGCCCTGGGTGCTGTGAGGGCTGTAGAGAAGTTAAGTCTGCAGCTGGGGAGACATCTGTGATTTGGCGAAGAGAGGTTCTTTCCACAGAGGCTGCTAATTCTGCATGACCTAATCTGGGTTTGCTGCTTCTCTGCGCCGTGAGTCACAGTGCGCACAGTCCTTTGGTCACTGTGGCAGCCTGCAGGACTTCACAGGGGTCTTCTGCTCATCCTAGAGAGGATGAATCTCTTTGACTTGGCTGCCATGTGCTGCTTGACACATTTCACTATGTATAATAAGATCACCATGATCTGCAGTAATGGTAGATTGTCATCCTAAGATCTTCTCAGCAACAAGCAATGCGTTAGCTGTCTGGGAGCTGCGCTGGTCTAGAGTGATGTCTGTATGAAAATAAAAACCTAAGGGAGCCACTGACAGCTCTTAGGAATTAAGGACCTCAGAGTGATACAGCCATTAGTGTGAGGTCTTGTTGAGGTAAAGCTGTATAGATCTAGGTGGAGGTGAAAAAAAACCCTCTTAAATATAAAAACAAAGCAGAGGCTGATCATTCATTGCAAGGTGAGTGTTGCCTTCCTCATCAGCCTGCCCAGAACCCACGGAAAAGCTGCCACCGTCAGTCAAGTCAGCCCTTTCATGGGAGGGCTCTACCCTACCCCACACCTCCTGGGGCAGCTAAGCCCTGCCTGAGACTCTGCACATTCCCAAGCAGCAGCCACTGGGCCACGGGTACTAGATTAGCTCTTTTTATTTCCTTTCATTTAGCAGGATCCTGCAGAGCTGGGCAGCTGCCAGTCAGTCTGTCAAGATGTGAACTATTTTGGGAATTTTTATGATGGAACAATATTTTTTCGGTAAACAAACGGAAAGCTGTTAAACAGGGACCTTCACCTCACAGCTCCCGGTTCAGCTCCCTCACTGCTGCTATGCCACAGTGACTGTACTGTCCACTCTGCAGAGCTCCCTTCATGGCTCCAGCAGGGGCAAAACAAATAACAGCATTTTTTCCCCCCCTTTTCATGAACTCCTCAACAAAAAAAAAAAAAAAAAAAAAAGGAAGAAAGAATAATTTTGGTTTAAGTAGACTTAACCCCTCATGGATCTGAGCACAAGCAGTATATTGGCTCTTTGAGCTATGTTATGTGACTGTGCAACATCCAGCCACATCCCAGTCTGCACTTCCTCAGGACTGCTGGAACACTGATCCAACCAGCAGTGACACAGGGCTGACTGTGCACAAAAGGAAGACTTC
This sequence comes from Urocolius indicus, assembly GCA_013401255.1. Lineage (NCBI taxonomy): Eukaryota > Metazoa > Chordata > Aves > Coliiformes > Coliidae > Urocolius > Urocolius indicus. The sequence goes on from WBNH01001050.1 coordinate 13,412, forward strand.
CTTTTTCGCAGTGTCTGTTAGTAGGAAGCCCTTGCTGGAGTCATAGAGTGCACAGAAGAAGATGTTTGTATGGAAGAATTGAGCAGGGAGAGGAAGGGCAGAAACCTTTCCCACTCTAAAATGGAACTACTGCAATTTCTCAGGCAAAAAAACCTGTAAGAGGCCAGTGAATCCTTGTTGCCATGGGCTAAAATTGGTTCTGATATTCGTATGTACTGGTGGCAGTGGAGAATCCAGTCTCACAGGGGATGTATCTGCCCCAGCCTTTGGGGGAACTGATTGATGGCAATCAACTGGAATGAGCCAAGACATTTGTCTGCTCCACACAGGCTTCATCCACGTCATGAAGGCACTTTGTGGTTTTCTGTGGTTCCTGGAAAGTCCAGTCCAGCTTGTACAACAGTGCTGGCTCACGGAGGCCCTACTGGCAGCCCGCTCACTTCAGAGCAGGCAGATCACTGAAGTGTCTCGAGGGATGGCGTTCTGTTCTCTCCTCCTGCCTCTTGTTCCACTGTCAGACTCATCAAGGAGTTGTAGTTTGCCCCACTGAAAACTCGCACAATGGGGTCTTTTGTTTGCCCCATCCTGATTGTGCCTTGGGATCTCTCCCGTAGCTCATTAACTGCTCTCACTCTGACGCTCTGCTACTAATGACTTTTTCAGAGGAGCCTTCAGTAAAGTTGCCTGTGAGCAACTGCACCTTCTCCCTGAGCAGCTGTCTTCCCTTTTCCGTGGGCAGTCAGAAGCCCTGCACTTTCCCCTCTCATCCTCTGGTTTCTTGGGTTTTTCTATTTGCTTTTGTAGCCTCAGCAGATCAGCCCTGGCACCTCTGTCTCTCACCCTTCTCCACTTCACACTGACACTTTCTGGGATTCCTCCCACGTCCATTCCCATGTGTCACCTCTACAGGCCTTCAGCACCCTTGCAGGGCAGCTTCCCCACCCTGCTGTTACTTCTCTTCCTGCCCTCTGCACAGAGTGGTTTCCCCCAGCTCTGCCATCAGCTCTCTGCTATGTAGCAGCAGAACTCACTTGGCCCCACCGTGGGAATACCTGTGCTGTATGTTAGGGATGAGAGGCCCAGGGCTGCTGGGATGACATGGACTGAGCATCTCAGGAATGGCAGCAGTGGTGCTGTGGCAGAGATGCACACCAGTACTCAAGTTCCCTGGCATTTAAGGCATCCTCGTTCTGCAGCTGGAAGTATAGAGACTGATTTACTCAGGTCTTTTGTATTCCAAGTCTGCATTTTGAACTGACAGCTGAGACAGCTGTACAGATCCCTGCATCTCTTTATCTCCTGTGATTACAGCTTCTGCCGTCTGCTATTGGAGTCCTCATCCTATTTCCTCTTGGTTTGGCTTCCCTCTCTTCATTGCACCCCACATTTTAGCCCCATGAATTGAACTTATTGCTTAGCTATTCTATCTGCACCAAGAGAACATACTCCATCCTCAGTAAATAGCACATCTCTCCATTTGAATCGCTTTCTCCTGAACAAGTTGTGTTTTTCTGCAGAGTGTTATCTCTAGCACTCAGCAGCTTACTCAAATCAGCGCCACTTATGCCTGTCACTGCTGTGCCTCCTGCTCAGCCTCATTCTTCCCCTAAAGAAGGCTTCTCCTTCTTATGCAATTTTATTCTTCCAGCTTTTATCCACCTCAGTTTTCCCCAGGTCCATCCACACTTTATCTTCTACACCAGCCTAGGAGCTATGCACCAGAAGGTTCACCACACCAGAGGGGACAATTCTAAGAGAAGTCACATCAATATAACATGTTCTTCTTATCATAGAATCATAGAATGGTAGGGTTGGAATGGACCTTTAGAGATCATCTAGCCCAACCCCCCTGCAGAAGCAGGTCCATTTAGATCAAGTCACACAAGTGGGTCTTGTCCACACAGGTTTTGAAAACCTCCAAGGAAGGAGACTCCACACCCTCCCTGGGCAGCCTGTGCCAGGGCTCCCTCACCTGAACAGTGAAATAGTTTTTCCTGATATTCACATGGAACTTTTTGTACTCCTGCTTCATCCCATTACCCCTTGTCCTGTCACCAGATATAACGGAAAAAAAAAGGGATGCCCCAATCTCCTGACACCGACCATTTAGATATTTGTAAATATTAAGGAAAGCCCCCCTCAGTCTCCTCCAGACTAAACAGCCCCAGGTCCCGCAGCCTTTCCTCATAAGGCAGATGCTCCAGTCCCCTGATTATCTTGGTGGCCCTGTGCTGGACTCTCTCCAGCAGTTCCCTGTCCCTCTTGAGCTG
>WBNH01001050.1:25766-72826 GCA_013401255.1 Urocolius indicus
CGGCGGGCAGCGGCCTCTTCCCGCGATCGGGTGCCCGCCCGGCCGCCGCTTCACCTGCCGGGCGGGCGCGCAGGTGGCTGCCCGGGTTGCCGCCGGGCCGGGGCCGGCGTCGCGACGAGCCGTGCGTCCGGCCCCCGGCGGGGAGAGGGGCCCTGGAGGTCCCCCCGCAGCTCGGTCCCTGCTCCGCTTCAGCAGCCGGGCAGGGAGTTGAATGGAAGTTGCATTCTTTTGCACGGTCTGCTCTAGGAGGCACTTTCCTTTTTCCATGGGAGGGAAATAGGTTTCGGAGCAATTTGGGGGGAAAGGGAGAAATACCGAGAGAGTAAGGGGCACGTTATGTTTCCATTTTCCTTTAATGAAGGCCCTGTGGAGGTGTATTTGAAAACACAGGGTCTCCTATGCCTTCAAGGAGGGTGAGAACACAGAGCTGGCTGGTTCCAGGGCCATATGCAGCGTATGGTGGCCAATGAAACGGGGCCTGGCTCGTTCTCTTGCTTGTCTTGGCAGCCTGCTCCATGGCTTGTATTACCAGCCCTGGAACACAACCACTGCCAAACTGTGTGTGTATGCGTGTGTGTGTGTGTTTGGACTCCGAGACCTCGGCTGAAACAAATGCTTCTGCAGTTCAGACCCGGATTTTTTTAGCTATTTTCGAGAAAGCTTGCATGAAAAATTGTACCTGGAGACTGCTGCCGAAGTCTGCATTGAGAATTTGCTGGTGACCGCTGGCATGGCGACATCTGTGAATGCCAGTTGTTGGAGTTCAGAATCCTGGTATGACTCCTAGTGACTTAGAACGGCAAAAACCTGCCCAGCTGGGGGATGAGTGGGTGGGTGCAGGAGCTGCTGTCCAAACTGTGTCCGTGTCAAGCAGCGATTGGTTGTCTCAGGTTTCTGGGGTCTGGGGAATTGACAAGATCTGCTGAGAGTTAATACATGCAGGTTGCTGCCTCTGTCTCTTCACTGAGATGCTTCACCCTCCTCTTCACGGCTGAGCGTTGTTTTCCTCCTTACAGGATGCTGTAGTCCTTGCTAAGGAAGAGTCGATACTCCCTTTACACCTCCTGCCTCCTCCTGCCCTCTCCATTCGAGCCAAGCACAGGCAGCGCTGAGCATCTGCTCTGCGGTCTCTTTCCCCGTGCTAGTGTTTGCTTCTTCAGCTGCATTGCCTGGGCCAGGTATTTGGCAGCACGCAGTGTCTTGAGTGTGAAGCTGCTGAGAGGCACTTTTGACTGCAGTAGGCTATTCCGGTGTGTGGCAGGGCCCCCTTGCCAGCCTTTATGTGCCCTGCAGTGCCAGTGCAGCAAGGAGGGAGCATGGTGAACCTGATGCCATCTGTCTTTGGTTGCTTGCTTCAATTTCTCAGTCGCTTGACCTGTCCAGAGTATCAGTCTAAACATTGCAGGTTATTTTAACATGCAGCCAGGGATCTGAAGGTCCATATGGGCCTCTCAGCTGAGCAGGGACGTTGCAAACCAGCCAGAGCTGGTCTTTATGTGGATTAGAGGTCTTTGTGGATAACCCTGGCATTCAGGGCATAATTTTGAGGAGTTTGCAAAGAGAGTGGGGGGGCCTCTCATCTCTGAGGCCATCCTTGGCCCCTGAGGGCAAAGCTGTGTGCTGGAGTAGGGTTATCTTCTTGAAGAAGACTCCAGCCCTGACCACATGTGGCCATGGAAGGTCCTGGGGGATTTCAGCAATTCAGTCATTAACCTCAGTCATTCGTCCACAAATCCCTTTGAGAAGCTTCAGGCAGAAATAGGATAGCTTTTACCTTCTGCACTGCTGTCCAGTGGGTGGTGCAGGGCTGTTAAATGTCTGCCACAAATAATCAGTTGCAGTGTCTAATAAGAACACTGTGGTAATTAACTGCAGGTTTTTTTTTTGCAGTTATTACAGTAGAGGAGCCTTGCCATGCCAGGTGCTGGACAAAACCTGGCTGTCATAGGGTGCTCACAAGTCAATCACTGCAATGCAGTGGTGGGGGCAGTGTAGTGCTAAACTAGAGCCTTTTACTACTCTGTGAAGCTATAGAGGAAAATGCTCAGGGAAAAAGGATTGAGTTGTCTGCTTTGCTGATGGCAAAGGAGAGGTTATTTCTAAAGCTGAGGACTGGAAAACCAGTAGCCTTCCTCTTCATAATGGACAGAGAACGAAAGCATCAGACAGAGAGGTATGGGGGCCAGATGGTGAGACTACGCTGAGTGAAGGGCTGCAATACTGCCCTTCTACTAAGGTGAAGATCTCTGCTCTGGGCTGCCTTATGGATGTGGGGTATGCCTCGCTGATGGAGAAAGGAGGCAGCAAGGCGCTGCATTCCATTTTCCAGAGAGCTTTTCATAGCTTTCTGTCTGTGAATGCCTTGGTCATTTCTTCTGCCATCCCTGTGAAACTCGATGTGCGGGACTAAGCAGACTGTTCTCACTCGTGCAATGGGCTCAGACTTCCATGTCACGGGGAGCTGTCATTCACAGCTTCTTCCTCTCTTAAGCACTGTGGCCCTGCAGTCCCCTCACTGGAGCTTAGGAGTTTGGGATGGGACATTATGTGTATGAGTGTTCACAAACCCTGCAGTTTTTTTTCCCCACCACGTGGGACTGCCAGTGGGAGGAAGGGAGCAGCAAGGGCAGCAGCTGGGGGTGTCTGTGGGAAGGGTCCAGATACTTCTTTGGCCCTGCAAACTCAGGGCCTATTTGCAGCAGCCTGCTGTCTCTTGGAAGTGGAGATGGTGAGGTACAATGCTGTCTAGCATCCTAGGGTGGGATGCTGCGGCTCCGTGCGCTTGTTAAGCCATGCTCTGATTGCACCTTAAGCCATAAAACAATAAAGTAATGAGCATGCAGAGTTTTGTCCCCATGGGTGCCACTTCAGCTTTTCAGTACGCTACAGGTGTAGGGTTCCTTGGTATTATCAAGTTCAGCTGTTGTTAAGATGCATGTCTGCCAGCACTACCGTGTGGGTATCTGAAAAGACTGGTCACAGCCAAAGGGCTTGGCTGCTGCTGTGTTCTGATGGTAGGCAAATAACTTTTGAGTGTGGCTTTTGGCACTGCCACTGCAGGTTACTGCTTTTAACAGTGCAGACCAGAACAGGCTAGACAGGAGATGGGATGACCTTCTGTAAGGTACTAATCAAAACTAGATGCGTCAGATGCATCTAGAGCAGATAGCAGTTGTGTGGGAATGGGAAAGCAGCACATCTTAGACAGCGAGGGGAACTGCATGGCTAGGTATTTGTGGCACTGGGGTTATGGGGAAGTGTCTTTCTGCCTTCAACTTCATTGTGCTTAATTTGGCACTCGCTGGGGGCTGAACCTTGAAGTGAAAGAAGGTCTGTACGTTTCAGTGACCCTCAGTACCCTACAGTCTCCCCAGCCAGAGAGTCCAGATGGAAAAAAACAAGTGAGCCTGTGCTTCAGAGACGTAGTGATAGTCAACTGCTCTGTCTCTGTTTAGGAAGTTGCATTCTTTGGACATGAGAAGTTGGGCATGTCAGGAAAGGGCTTTCATACAAATCATCCTTCTGCCAACAGAAGGAACTAGAAAGATGAAGCTATGACATACAGGCTGAGCAAACTTGATAGCCAGGAGCTACAAAAAAAATTGAAAAGTTACAATAGTAAAATGAAGGGCCAGTTGCTGTGACTTAGGTGCTCCAAGACGGTACATACAAATGGTGATAGTATGTTAAGTGCTAACATACTGATGAAGAGATCAAAGACCACTTGAATGGGGGCTTGCAGACTTTGGCAGTGCTCTGGTGCATGGCAGCTGACAAGTAATGGCAGGCACCCAGGTCGAGGCTGGAGTGAGAGAACAGCAGGCAAACATGGCCTTGGTTCTGCAGGCAGTGTGGAGAAGGGCTGCTGGGACAGACTTTGCCTTAACGCAGTGCTTAATATGGGCAGAAGAGAAACCTGCTGGTATTTTCAGAGTGACAGAATCTGCTGGCTGGCAATATTAGGTGCTAGACTGGCTCTCCGAGCGTCAGAAGGGTGTTTATATCGACTATTGCAGATGTCAGAGCATATAAAATAGCTTATGTTGGAAGAAACTGTGATTTATAGACAGCAGAATTGAAAATAAGGTTGCAGGCAGCCCTCACTCTCACCAAGGAAGCTGACAGCAGAGATCAGACAGTAATGGCAATTTAAATTGAAGTGTGACCGTTGGAGCCTGCTTTGGGATGGCATGGTCCTCTGCACAATGACGCTGCTGACACAGCAGCAGCAGCTGCGTTGGGTTTATAAAGAAGCAAACAGCACATCTGGATAAGCGAGGATGTGTAGGATGGTCCTGGGGGAGCAAACCAAGGCAGTTTCTGCACAGGGAAATGAATGTATTATTTCCATACAGGTAGGTATTCCTGTGCCAGTTTTAGTCTGTGGTTAAGAACAGCACTGAAAAGGTGGCAGAAGGTGTGTGAATACAAGCTGGCAACTGGAGTACAAGCCCCCAGAGACAATGGGTTATGTGGGCTATGCCTGCGCATGTTAGGCTTATGCTGTAACTGCTGTGCAAACATGAGCTTCTTCAAAGGAAACCAGAGTTCCCAGAAAAGTGGCAGCGAATTTGGTATGGGAAGAACAAAACAAAACCCAAGCAACTGAAGGTCAGAGTTGCAGGAGAACAAATAGAAGGGTATGTAGGGACAGTGTCACTGAAGAGGCTGAGCAGCTATGGGACGGTAACAACTTGGTAAAACTTTTTCCCACTAGGTCTTGGGCTCTAGGAAAAACCCAGGCCCTGGCAATATGAGAAACACTGAGTTATGGGCACTGCCTTTGTGAAATACCAAATCAACCAGTGTCACAGACTGTTGACCGTGAGACACAGTTGGGGGACAAAGAACAGAAGCAGTTGTCACTAATGGAAAATGTGCAGCAAAATCAAGGTGAGCAAAGGAAGCTGCACTGCTGACTGCTCTGGGAGAGTAAGAGTGCTGATAAAAAAACTGAGCTTGAGCTGAGGTAGAGTGTGACCACAAGAAGAACAGTGCCAAAACAAAGATGCAAAAGTGACTGCAGTAATTGGGAGGGCTTACAGACATTTTTGCAAGAGGTCAAGTCTTGTGTTTTAGTATTTTAACCAGAACAAGGGAAGGGTAGAAGAAAAGCTAAGAAAATACAAACTGAATTTTGACCCATGAAATCATGTGTTGACCACATTTTTTTCTGCAAGGATAGTTGATGAAGAGAGCATTGAATGACACAAGCTGCTCATCACTGAACTGAAGTTTTAAGAAAGCCTTCTCTGTCTCCCAATTCACTCTGGAGCATCTTGATGTCATGGCACGAAATGATGAATAGCATCAGTGCAGAAGGCACAGCTATGGTGAATGTAAACTCGAGCAGCTGGCAGATCCCAGTGTCAGATGTAAGACTGTGCATTTTTCTTCCTTTTGCTGTTTTGCTTTGCTGTTGGCTTCGTGATGTGGAAAAGCATAGCTGATACAATGCAGGAATTGTGTGGTTCAGCCATAGGACACCAGAAAGTGAGGCTTTACTGAAGACACAAAGCTTTTCAGCTTGTGTAAGAAACGCTGAAAGACTCTCTGGCACTGAGGAAGAAAAGACTGTTAATGATCAGTCATAAAGAGAAGAAAAAAAAATCTAAGAATACCAGCTAAAGCACTGTATTTAGAAAATGAAGGAAGACAGAGGTGAGTTGGTTCACGTGCCTTAAAATCAACAAACATTATAAGGGAATATCCAGAAAGGCCTTGGCAAGGCACCAGCTGTGTTCACCCCATCCAGTGAGACGTGACTATTGAAAAACTGCAACTCAAAGGTCAAACTCGGACCCTGAACTTCAAAGTTATTTCTGCCCTAACCATGCAGATACGTTAGGAATATTCTGGAGCTCTAGGCAGGCATGTCAGTGTCTTCCAGGGTAACAGCCTCAGGAAGAAGGCCAAAGTATTCAATAGAATTGCATGCCTTGTCTTTTTTGAGATCAAGTACAATTTCTTTTCTCTAGTGTTAACCAGAAAAGAAGGTAGAAGTATCTGGGACTTGGGATGAAAGGAAAACCTCTCTTACAGGAGGAAGAGGCAAAAGGAGTGGAACAGGAGTGGAAAAAGATCAGCAGGGAGTGACAGTGCCTGGGGCTGAGGTGCATTGAGGGCTGGGCAGGATGATCTGTCACTGCAGAGAGGGACGGCATCTCTCCTTGTTCCCTCTTATTTTGATGGTTATGGCCTTGCTGGGAATGGCTTTACATTTCTTTCTAAGGTTTAACTCTGCTTTAGTCTTGTCAGTTCTCAATGTGCTCCTTAGCTTCCTGACCCCTGAGCAAGACCTTGCTTGCAGAAGTCACTTTCCCCTTTCCTATCTAGTTTTCAGCTCATCTTAATGTGTAAGTTCATGTTCTATGTGGCTCCTAGTGCTTTGCTTTGGACAGATTTAGATTTAGTTTACAGTGATGCAGGTGTGATGTGGGCTTTGGCAGTGCAGTCCCTGGATCCAGGACAAGTTTTGTAGAACGTGTCAGGTACTGGGCCAGCTCCTTTACTCTGACCTGTTCTTGATGTCACACTGGTACAGAGGCTGTTTCAAAGCATGTTGAGCTGCCAGATCAAAGAGGTGGAGGGAAAAGGTGGGCCAAAGAAAACACAGTATTTTCTCAAATCTTTAGCCAGTTGTCCCTGGGAGGTGCCTCAGGCTTATGAGTGCAGGGGGCTGCTCAGTGGCCAGGCAGCCCAGCCCCACCATCTCAGGGGGAGATTTCTTCTGCTTTCTTGTTTTATAAATTGCAGTGACCCGAACTTGGTCTGGCCGAGTACCTGGACTGTCCAGCCCAGTACCTGGATGCTGTCAGCTGCATGTTGTGATGGAAGATGACAAGTTAAACCACGTCTCTCAAGTCCAGAATGGATTTAGGCATCCAGTGCTGGGCTTGAGTCAGTTCCCAGCCTGAAGCCTGTGAAAGGGTGGGTCAGGGCCCCAAATCAGTGTGTGCCGTGGCAATTTACACACAGTATTTGCAGGAGGGAAGCTTCAAGAAGGTATTCACATACTTTAAAATATATATTGTTTCTGAAGCCCACACCATTCAAGCTGGGGATGGACATCTATGGGATTGCTGGAGTGGGCAGTAGCTGGCCCGGAGTGCGCTGCTGTTGCAGGCTTCATTCCCAGTGCCACGGCATGGGGTCTCAGTGGCAGTGACTGGGAAATGGCTGGCTCTGCAGGGTGTGCAGCTATCCCAAAATGAAAGGCTGAATCCAAGCCCACACAGTTGAGTCCTGTAGCAGTGTGTCCTGGGAAGAGCCTTGGCAGCCACCTCCCCTTTGCCATCTTCCTCAGAGGCTGTCCCTCTGCAGCAAGAAAGTGCCGGGTAAGTGAGGTGGCATGGCAAAGATTTAGACACAGTCCCCAAAGAACTTTTTGCAATTTTCTGTCTGGAGTGCCACGTAGATTAGGATGGTGCCTGGTTTCTGGAGAAGTGAAGCATCTTAGCTGTGTGTAGACCTGAAAGGAAGGGGAAGGAGGTAGTGTGCACTTTCAGAGCTCTGCTGCAAGTGTGGATCTCCTGACGCCATTCAAGGCAGCCACTGCAGATGTGGAATTACAGGTGTCTGGTTTAGAAATCACTGTGGGAGAATTACTGCTTTGGATCGGTTTAGGTCCTTGCAGTCCCAATGAGCTGACATGTCTTTTCTAAGGTCAAGGGTCATTACCAAGTATTTTCCCCATTCTCTTCTGTTACCAAAAGGACAGGAGTCCGTTTCATCTGGTAATAACACTTTGCTTCAGAAGTTACTTATCTCACCTGTCCTTCCCATCTTATCCTTTTCAGGCTTTAATGCCCTTGTGCAGATCACCTCTCTCAGGTCCAGTTTCATCCCTCCATGTACTGGTGCTGCTGAGCTGTGGCCTGCTCTCTCTTTTCTGGTCCACCCTGAAGGATGACTGGAGTGGAGGGCTTGATCCCTGCTCACTACCTCTTTGTGATCATGGCCTTGCTGCATTTGCTTTCCATGTTCTTTCTCAAGTCTCACTGGTCGCAGCTGCTGTCTGCTGAGCAAACTCTGCGAGGAGACATCTCATGCTGCACCTCTTTGGTGGCAGATTAGAGCCTGAGATGCCTCACAACATATTGCAGCTCGTAGGTGCTCTGCTGTAAATCCCTTTGTCTGTCACACCGGTATGGTTTGCACAGCCCCTGTGCTGGGAGCATGGATCTGACATTAGCCTCTCTGCCCTTGACTAACCGGCATGATTGGCTTTCCTTCCCTTCCACTGCTTATCTTCTGCTTCTTCACATTAACAAATATACCAAATAATCTCCTGGGTATTTGATGTACCAGTGCTAAGAAATCCTTAACTTCTCTGCTTGTCGTGATTAGCCCTGTTCAACCTGCTCCCCCTGACTCTGCTTGAGCCAGAGGGGCTGGACCAGTCAATCGCCGAAGGTTTCTTCCTACCTCAACTGTTCTGTGACTCTGTGATCCAGCAGTCCTATCTCACATGCAGCTTCACTCAAGTTTTCGGCCTGGTACTGACAGATTTGTCACTCCCGTATGGCAAGTGCTGAACAAATGTGGCAGCTGGCTTGACAGATGTATGTGTGCATCTGTTTAGCACAGCTGTACTGCATGGACCAAAAGTCTGCATTGCCTGCAGTCTGGTCTCTCGGCAGGGCTGGATGGTCTGGAAAGAGCAGGGCAACTGCATGTTGTCCCTCACTTAATGCACCTTCTCACTCTGGCAGCTGATGTTGTCCAGGGCTTCCAGGAGTTTGCTCACTGGTGTGACTGTGGTCCTTCATGGACCCCGCTTGTGTGAGTTTGCCTAACTTTAGGCCTGTTGAGTCCTGCTTTATGACTGGCTCTAGTGGTTGCAGGAAGCTGCTCAGTGAGATTTTTGGGCTCCCTCCATTGGCCTGTTTGCTCTTCTGACACTGCTGGTCCCTGTCCTCACTGTGTGGGTGCCTCCTGGTGCAGGGACAGGATGGGCTGGATGCCTGGAGGCTCCTGCAATGTGCTGGGACAGGTCAGGCTGGGCAGAATGTTGGGGGAATGGGGAAGGTGGTCGCTGTGTGGACAGAATTTGACTCTGCATGTTATAACTGGGTCACTTTTGAGTGTCCCAGGCCAGTTACATAAGCAGGGATGTCCTTGCACTGTAGCCAACAACCACATGCTCCCTTCTTGTCTGGTACAGCAGCTCCAGCTCTATGGACTTCCTTTTTTAGGTATAAATTTATTTCTTTATCTCTTACCATGAAACTTGAAGAGCCAAGTGACGTACTCCCTTTCTTCTGCCTATAAGTGACTTGTCAAAGTTTGTCCTGATCCTATTCTCACTTGTGCTGCAATTTTATTCTTTCCCAATAGAAGCAGCCTTTTGCCCGTTGCTCCATTTCCTCTCCCCTCCAGCCTTTGCTTCCTCATGTCTGCATGAGAGGTGTTTGTTTAGTGGCAGGTTTTTCTCTCACAGTTTTAGCCCTGGTTCCCATATGCCGTGGCCCAGCCCAGCGAGCTGAGCCTGCCCAGGAGAAATCCAGCCTAAGGCATATTATAGTTATTCTTGTGCTGTTTTCTTCTTGTCCTAGGAACCTACACATTAATGAAAACTAAGTTAAGGGCAAACTCTGATCTTCTGCACTCTATGGAAAGATGTGCCAAAGCCAGTAGTCCGTGGGACTCTTCCCTTCCTAATCAACACACCAGTAGCACATCCATCCTAGCAAGTTTAATATATTTTGTTTTCTCTCACCTGGGTCTGCTTAGTCCTTGCCTTTGCCATCCCTGGGGAAGAGCGGCTGCTTTCCCTAATTTGCACCCTGTTAGATGATGGGACTATAGAATAAGTTCTACGCAATGTCATGAGGCCCTGTGGCTGGCTGTAATGGGCCGTGTCTCCCTCTCCCTCCAGCCTGTGAAGCTGCGTGCCCTGCTATGATGCCAGGGCAGATCCCCGACCCGTCCCTGACGGCCGGCGCGCTGCCTGGCCTTGGCCCCTTGACAGGCCTGCCCGGCACGGCCCTGACTGCCGAGGAGCTGAAGTACGCCGACATCCGCAACATCGGGGCCATGATCTCACCGCTGCACTTCCTGGAGGTCAAGCTTGGGAAGAGGCCTCAGCCCGTGAAAAGTGAGGTGAGTCTCAGGGGCTGTGGGATGCAGACAGCCCTGCAGGGCTGGTGCCTGTATCTACCTGGGGGTGCCTCTGGCCTGTGTTTGAGTTTCCTGCCAGAGAGGACAGGAACATGTTTCATAAGCATGTCATGCTGTCATGGTGATGTGCATGTGTATTGGCAGCTGCTCCACTGTCTATTTCTTCCTCATGCCTGAGCTCCTGTCTCTGTGGCATGGGCTGGGAGTGGTGGCCTCGTTGTGGCAGACCGGACCGGTCTCTCACAGAGCTGGATGGCTTAACCCAAATCCTGCCTGTGGAGTGGGGTCTGGTACAGCCAGTATGCCCCTGGGTTGGTGCATGCACCTAAAGCCACACAGCCCCTCAGAAGGCTTGCATGACGTTTTCATCCCATCTCCAGTGCCAACGAGCCCTTGGTGCTGCTGGTGTTGGTGTTGTCGTTGATGTGGGGATGAGGCATGTGGGCAAGTGGTGCTGACTCAGCTTGAGCCAAAGGTGCTGCTGGATGGGGCTGCCCCAACCCTGCTACTTGAGTTAAGGCCTCACTTTGGAGCTCCTGGAACAGGAAAGGTGGGTGCCTTCTGCTCACTGCTACAGGCTGGCCTGTCAGAACTGGGCTGCAGGGACTTAGAAGACACTTGCACAGTGTTCTTGTGTGGTTGTCTCCTGTGTTGGTTGTCCAGTCTTTGACTCCTTGACCTTTGCCGTGCTGGTGGTGAGTGTTTGTACCTCCCACTGCCTGCAGGCGGAGCTGGAAGCACATCAGTTCAGAGGCCTCACATTGGGGAGTGTGGTGGCTGCTCTCAGGTCAGATAAATAGTTCTTCTGAACAGTACATTTGCTCTCACGTGAGAACTCAAATGATGCTGTGTGAGGAAGGAGTGAGGTACATTCTCTGGACACTCAGCAAGGAAGTGTGTGATGATGTAAAAAGCTGCCTGTGATGAGCTGTGAGTTGAAGGGGGTAAGACATCAGTTCCAGGGAGTAGCCCACTCCCCAAGTAGTGCTGACACTTGATTTGATCCAACTTCTGTGACAAAGGCTCAGCATTACCCACACCCACTGGGGAAGAGAGTGCCTGTGCCTTCTCCCCAGCCCTTTGCAGTGGCCTCCTGTGGGGAGAACTGGTACAATGGAGTCCATCAGATCGCATTGGATGGGAGCTCAGTGCCAAGGGAGGCTTCCAGTCGGCTCCCACAGTAGTCCCAGATTGGCAGCTGAAGCCAAATGGTGTACTGCACTCTTGGCCTGTGTGCCATGCAGCAAATAGGGTGCAAAGCCTGCCTCACTTAGTGGGTTGAGGAAGAAAGAGTCTGGGGCATCTTGGGCACCTCTAAGCTGGCAACAGCTGCCTTTGCTTGGTGGAAACGGGGGTGTGGTCTCACCATCCTCTGTAACAGGGAGAGGGCAGCTCTGTCCCACAGCAGGTAATGGAAGTGCCAGTTGCCTTCTGACACTGTTGTTGAGACAATGTGCGGAGGAAAGATAAGGGGAAATCCATTGGCTGCCCCCACACAGCTGCTTTCCCTGCATCAGGTTCCTCCCCTGCAAGGCCTCTGAAGCTGAGGAGTTGAGGACAGCAAATGCAGCAGCCCCTGGCTCAGGCTTTGCAGTGAAAGCCTGAGGGAGTTGAGGCAGTAGCTGCTTATCTATCCCATAAGTAGCCAAGAAGCTGCCCACGCATGATTTTGCAAGGCAGCTTTCAGCTGCTTTCCTTTTGCAGGGAGCTGGAGCCTGAGGCTGCTGGGACAGGGCTTGCCCCTCAGGCTGATGATCACCTGAGTTGATGATGCTGCTGACTGAAGTAATTCCAGAGGCAACCCTAGATCTTCTACCCCCAGGGCTCCCCTGGAGATCAGCTGCTGAAACATGCTATGGGGTGATACACCGTCCCTGTCCCTCCTGCCTCTGAGTAGAGTCCTATCCACCAGTACCAAGCCCATACTACTTTTTAGAACTAAGATCAAGCAGAATCATAGAATTAGTAGGGTTGGAAGGGACCTTTAGAGATCATCTAGTCCTGCTTTCTTAAGTTACAGGAGCTGTGGTCAAAAAGTAGATCCAAAAGTTCAAGATGCCATTGTCTGTGCTGAGCCACCCTCCCTGACCATTTGTATCCCCTTTGCTGGGCCCTCTGTGGCTTGGAGGGGGAGGCTGAAGGGGACAGAGACAGCTCACTTATTCTTCACTTGTCACTGAATGGAGCAAAAGGGCATGGAAATGTGTCAGGCAGTTCCCAGGAGTACTGTGAGGCTTATTCAGTTGCTGTTTGCCTTTCCAGTTCCTGATACAACCCAAGATGTACTTTGCAGGAAAGTTTAGAGGGTGTTTCTTGAGCTTTGGAGCTGCGAGCACGTCTCCTCTCTGCACCTTCCTAATAAGGCTAAGAGAAGGCTGAGAAGCTGTCAAAGAGCTAGATGAGTGGTTGGTAAATGTGCGTGGCTACCCTGCTGTCCACCTCCTCTTAAACTCTGCATGGAAATTTCCTAAGAGCTGCTTGTGCCTTTGCTGTGAGGTATCTTGGTCCTGACATGAGGAAAAGGCATGGAGTCAGAGCCTTCCTGGTCACTTCTTCTAACACCTACCCTGTCTGAGTTACATCGGTGTAGTGAGAGCTGGGCACTTTGAACTGGACTTGGGGGCATAGTGCAATTCCTATCCTGTTCTCCCAAGGGCAATTTATGTTGCCCAGGGCACTGCCTTGGCAAAGGAATGGTGGCAGCCCAGCTTTATGGAAGTCTGTGCCTAGCTTGTTCTGACTTTGCTTAATATTTGATTCCCAGTTAAAATAGCAACTTTGATGGAATGCTTGGGAAGTAAGTTAGCGAACATGCAAAGGCTGTTAGTGCTATAGAACTTGGATATTATCTTCTGAAACGTCCTACATGCTGCATATTGGACATGCAGCTTACTTAAGGTACCCCTTCACCTTAACTCTGCCTAGTCAATGTTTTATGGTGTCCTTACACACCATGCTGAGATGTTTTAGAGAGCTTTAGACTTGGTGAATGTTGGCAGTGTGCACACTTTGCTATGGACAGTGGCACCTGCAGCCTTTGTTTCCTACAGGCACCACCAGTATACCTACATGTGAGGTCATCTGGTAGCCTGTCACTCCCACCAACACTTTGTGGCCTTGGCATGGGGAATCTGACTTTCCTTTTGAGGTGACTAAGTCCAAGTGCGGGAGCAACAAGGCTGTTCAGATGGTGTGGCTGTGAGAGGCTCGTTGGGAGGTGTCCCAAAACCAGACTGACTTGGAGGATGCAGCTGCCTTCTCAGACTGGAGCTGCCCTTTGGGAAGGTGCAAATAGGCTGTGGAAGTGCTCAGAAAGAAAACGTTGCTGCCACTGCATTTGAAAAGATGTGTGTTGTCAGGTTGGTAGGGATGAGGCAGTTCAGTCTATGTCATGAGTTTGTGTTGAGCCATTTTGGGTAACGGGGAAGAGATCTGACTCTGAGTCAGACCCACTTCTGGGGCTGAGCCAAGTGGGCACCTCCAACAAGCACTTTTTAAGAAGATGCAGCTGGAAGTTGTTCCTTTTTTTCTGGGAGGTGATGGAAGGAGATGGATGAGAGAAGCAACTATGCACACTCCAAGATCAGTGAGGGAAGAGAGGAGGAGCTGTGCTGGAGCAGAGGCTCCCCTGCATCCCATGGTGAGATGTCAGAGAGGAGTTGTTGAGATCTGTGAAGCAGATTTGTTGGCAGTTCACGGAGAACCCCACACCAGGGATGGTGACTGTGCCCAGACAGGGCCATGACTCTGTGTGCAGGGGGTTGTTGCAGCAGAAGGTGTCCGGAATGCTGCCACCAGAGAGGAGTCCCATGCTGGAGGAGTTTGTGAGCAGAAGCTGCAGCCCTTGGGAAGGTCCCACACCAGAGAAGTTCATTAGGGACTGTATCCTGTGGGAGGGAACCCACATTGGAGTGGGGGAAGAACATGAGGAGTTCTTTTCTGAGAAGAAAATGGCAGAGACCATCTGTGAGAGACTGACCACGTCCTCCATTCCCTACCCCCTGTGCATGTCTGAGGAGGAGGAGATATGGGGAGCAGGGAGCTGAGCCTGGGAAGTAGTGAGAGGTGTGGGAAGGAGATCTTAAAGTGCTGGTTGTATTTTTCTCATTCTTGTGCTCTGGTTTTGCTTTCTGTCTGTCTTGTTTCTAGTAGGTTTTAGAATAAGCTGTTCTTACTTTCCACTCTAAGCTGAGTCAGTTTTGTCTGGAACCACAACTGGCAGTGAGTCTTCCCTGCCCTTGTCTCGACCCTTGGTTATCTTTTCTCCTCCCATCTCGCTGAGGCCTCTGCCATCCTAAGGAAGGGGTGTGTGTCAGGGGCTGGGGGTGGAGAGCAAGAGGGTATGTTGTTCTTTTGTTGCTGGCTGGGCCTGAACCATGACAGTCTGACATCTCAAATTTTGGAGTCCAAGGCCAAGTGTGGATAAAAGCACTGGGGACCTTTCCATCTGTAGCCATGCTACAGAGTGTAACCTGGGAGCTAACTTCTCAGAGCTTCCTGGCCCCTGATTTTCCTTGAAGGATCTGCTTTGGGTTCTCAGCTGTAAGCATGCCATAGGCCATTTACATACTCTTTGTAGTCAATATCCCTAAATACTTTGATTATGGGTTTTGACTCCATAGGGCTTATTGGGCTGCCCTGGGTGGTTTGAGTCAGACAGCACAGAGCAATTGAGTTGTGAATAGCGCTGGCAGGGCTGTGGGACCTGTCCTCGCCTCAGCGCCTGCTGAAGTGGCAGCTGCCAGGCCTGTGCAATGGGAAGGGAGTGACAGCCAGGCCTGGCTGGGGGATCTTGCAGGTGTCTCTGCTTTTGCCTGCGTGTGATGCTTTGGCTGTGCTCACAGAGCTGTGCCTGTAGATGTCTGTGACAAATTGCCTATCTTTGAGGGATAAGGCTCTCTTCCTGGGTATCTGCCCTCTTTCAGGGAGAGAGCAGTCCTGCAAAGAGTTGTCTGTCCATTGCCAGCTGGGTCCCCAGCTGTGGCTACTGCACTGGTCCCCCTCCTTCTGTCCTCACAGGGTAGGTTTAGAGGCTGTGGCAGCAGCATGCCTCCTTCCTGGTGAGGATTAGGCCATGTTGCTGGTGGCCACTGGCATGAGTGACTGCTACCTCTCTCCTTGCCCTGCCACCGGTGACGCTGCCAGGTGCTCACTCATATCTCCTGCCCTGCCCCACACCTGCTGGCTCTCACCTCAACTTCTCTGTCTCATTGCAGCTGGATGAGGAAGAGGAGAGGAGGAAAAGGCGCCGGGAGAAAAACAAAGTAGCAGCAGCACGATGTCGTAACAAGAAGAAAGAGAGGACAGAGTTCCTGCAGCGGGTGGGTGCCATGACCTGTCCCTGGGTGCATTGGCAATGCTGGTTGGGACACCTCCTTAGAAAAGTGCCCCAGCTGCAGGCAACACTCCCTCCTGAACTGCCCCTTACCCTCCCCGTGCTCCTGTGGCCTTATCTGGGAAAATACAGGGCCATTGCTTCCCTTTCCATGAGGCTGTGAAGATAGTGGCCAGACCGCTCACAGGCATCTCAGGGATGGATGTGGGCTCTGGACTTGAGGGAGAGAGAGCTGATAGTGTCCTGGCCTCATTGATGGAGCAGGAGCACATGTGGGAGTGTGGCATGGGACAGGGCCTGACACTGTGCCAGCCACTTACCCAACTTCCTGACGCTTTCCCTGTTCAGAGTCCAAATGCCTTCTCACCCATGACCCAAAGGCAGAAAAGCTCACATCACCTTGCTGCTTTTCTGCAAGGGAATATGGGTAAATGACACAGCAGGGGACAAGGAGCTGTTACACATGGGCAGATCCTTGCAGATGGAGGTGGTGAAAACTTTCATGTGGGTCTGGAAACAGATACCCTTCTGGACACAGAAAGCAGCCAGGCAGAGGTTTTGCTGTGGTGCAGCAGAGCCCTGTACATGGAGGCAGCTGTGTATTTCCTTGCACTGATGCTGGGCAACATAAGGCAATGGGGCAGGGGATGAACTGCCTGGAGGGACCTGGTGCCTTGGCAGGTCATGAGGATGCTCCTGTGCCGCAGGGGCTGAGGGGACAGCTCTGTGCCGAGACAGCTTGTTGGCCAAACTGTTTCTTGTCCATTTGAATGAAAGTCACTGGGTTTGTGTTTTCTGTCCCGCTTAGGAGTCCGAGCGTCTGGAGCTCATGAACGCTGAGCTGAAGGCCCAGATAGAAGAGCTGAAACAGGAGAGGCAGCAGCTGATCCTGATGCTGAACCGGCACCGTCCGACCTGCATCGTACGGACAGACAGCATCAAGACGCCCGAGAGCGAAGCCAACCCCCTGCTGGAGCAGCTTGAGAAGAAGTGAAGGTGGCACTGGGCCAGGAGGAGGAGACAGTGGCGCAGGGTCTTCTAGAGTCTCTAATGTATGTACTGTATGAAGAACTGTGCACCCAGGCCTGGTGCAGCCAGGACCCAGTGGGCTTCCTTGGGAACTATGGACCAAACAAATATGGGAACAGAGAAGATCAGGAACCTGTCAACCATGTACTCTGAGGCTGAACCCAGGAGCAGGGCTAGCAGTGCCGGTGAGGGCAACCTCCCTGTGATACCTCATGCCGGCCCTTCAGGCTGCCAGGGCTCCAGGGCCCCACGGCACCCGTGGGGGACAGGGGCCGCTCCCGGGCCCCGCTCCCGAGGGAACCGCACCCCAAGAACCACAAACACTTGACGCAGCCCGGGCTGGCGGGCAGGCCTCGGGGCTCGGAGGCGCAGGCGCCCCGCACGAGCACACTCAGTGTAATGTTTACAGCCCAGCTGTCCCTGTCGGCCGTGCTTTTGAATGCACATTTTTACACTTTTTTTAAAGTATTTTTTACAAAGTTTTTATACAGCGATCTCTATATGGATTTATATAATCACTAGATGTGATCCCATAGAAATGTATGTTACGATGGTCTCTGTTACAAACGCATATGCCACAGTTATCTCCATTGTGTTACTTGTCCGGCAGCATCCGGCTCCTTCCCTGGCATGCTGGGAAGGGGTCCAGGCCGCCCTCCGAGGCGGTGTCGCTGCCTTCTCCATCCATGTATGTCTTTCATAATACTCAGTTCTGTATCTCTCAGTAAATGTTACCTTTACATACGCCACCCTCCTGTGCTCTGTCCCGGTCAGGCCACGGTGGGCTCTGCCCTGAGTGTGGCACCATGTGCCAGGTCTGACCGTGCCGGGTGTGTTCCAGGCCAAGAGGCATGGTGGAGCTGATCCCAAACTTTTGGTGGTTCTCTGCGATAGCAGCTGTTGGCCAGGGGAATTCAGCCTGGGGAGGCTGGGAACCTTGGAGACGGCTCTGACTATTGTCAAGCAAGAAGTAGGTCAGTGCTGCAACTGAAGAGGGCAGGCAGAGCATGGCATGCTGGCTGGAAAGGTAGAGACAGAGTCCATCTCATCCTTACCTCTCCCGTCTTGTTTCAGGCCTGCATATGCCAATTTGGACTCATTTCAGGAATGAGAAGGACGTGGGAGAGCTGTCACAATGTCCTTGTGGTGGTGATCTCTTCATGGAACAGTTCCTTTATGTCTCAGCTGGATCCTAGCCTTGTCTCTTAACTGATATGCTGGGAAAGCTTCTAAAGCTTGCCTTGGGCTTTGGCCAGTGCTGAGCACAGAGGTGTGGAGGTTGAGAAGATCATCAGCCAAGTGTTCTTCAGATGCTAGGACCAAAAGAGTTAGCATCCCCCTATGAATAACTAAGTTCTGACACTGTTGCTGTGTTCCTGATTATAATAAGAGATGAAGGCAGTGGGAAAGTGCCTTGATGTGTACTGGGGCAGACCTCACCTCACATTCTCCCAACTGATGTTCTTATTACCAGTGTGGATGAGGCTACTTTGGTGTGAACTGTAAGTGAAAGAAGCTTTCAGCATCTGGTACACTTGCACACTCCAGCCAGGAGCACTGAAGCGGTGTTGGGGAGAAGATGAGCTTGACCTAAATGTGACAACAACCTGGGAGGAGGTCTTCTCTGGGCATGTTTTTCTTTTTGTAGCCTCCTTTTCCAACCCTTGACCTCCAGGGATATTGGATGTTAGTCCTTTCCCTGTCTCTTACTTCCTGTATTTCTCCTCCCTTTCCCTAACTTCCGTCTTTGGGATCTCCCAAAGTGCTGCTAGCTGCCTTAGTGTGAAACATGTTGGATCTGACACAGGCAAAGTTTTTGTCCTGGGATGATTTGTTGGCTGAGGTGCTCTAGAGACATGTGCAAGGACAGGGCTTGAAACAAAGCTGGTGGAGAAAAGCAGTGTCTGGCCTGGCTCCTGCTGTTGGCTGTCCAGCCTGTGAAGCTTAGCTGCTGTCTCTGTGCTTCCTTCTGCCCAGCCCCTGCAGCAGTGGCTTAGATTTGAACCATTTCAGCTGCTGTCAGGAGCCAGTCTTCATATATTGAGGAACATGATGCCTCTCTTTGGGCTCTGCGGAAAGGACACAGAGCATTTGCTGGGCCTGCTTTTCTCTTCAGGACTTCATTCCCCTCTGCAGAGTGTATATGGTAATGAATTTCCAGGCTCCTGCAAGTATCAGTTTCCTCTTTGGTGGTCAACAGAAACTCCTCTGGGAGCTGATGGTCTGACCACTACCATCTTGTGCTTTCTGCTTGCCTGAGGAGCGTGTGCACTCATCTCCACATCTGGGGCCTCTCACCACCTGCCATGCACCTCCCAGCAGCACTGGCAGTGCCGCGGCTGCGAGTCCTGGCCCCGCTCTAGCAAAGGGCCATGCTGCGGTAAAGCTTCCTGCTGCAAAACCAGCCAGCTCGGAAGAGAAGGGTAAGGTGCCCTTTGAAACTGAGCATGCTGGAAGCAGCTAACACAGGCAGCAGCAGAGCACGGCATTGACACCCATTTAATGCCCAAGGTTCAGGCAGGAGCCATCTGAGCCCTGGCAGTGCCCAGAGAGGTTGTCGCCCAGTCACCTCTACCTCCTCCAAAGAGCCTTTAGCTGCATTCCGGTCAGTACTGAGGGCTTTGCCACGCAGTTTAAGGCATTTCTTTGCAGGGCGCTTGGTTGGGCTGTGACCCACTAAAGTTACAGCAGCGGGGTTGCGCCTGTGCCCGCTAAGCCCCGGCCTGCGAGTGGGGAATGGCAAAAGCTGGATCTCTGGGTGGCCCTGGGCTGAAAGCCTCAGCGTGTCCCTGCAGGGCATGGGCTGGACCAGCCCCGCCTCAGCGGGTCCCTGATGGAGCGTGTCCCTCGTCGCTCCCGCCCGCGGCCGGGCGGCGGTGAGCTACGGGCGGCGGTGAGCTACGGGCGGCGGGAGCGCGGCGGGCGACCGGGGGCGTTGCGCGGCTGCCGAAGCGGCGGGGCCAGGGTGCCGCCTGCCGGCGCGATCGGGGCACGGCGGGGCGCGGCGGCCCTGGCGCTGGCCTTGCCCCTGCCCCTGGCGCTGTGTGTGCTCGTGGAGAGCTGTAGATGGGATATACGGAACAGGCCGCCCAGAGACGCTGTGGGTGCCCCATCCTTGGAGACGTTCCAGCTAGGGTTGGATGGGGCTCTGAGCAAAGCTGGTCCAGGGCAAGGTGTCCCTGCCCAGGGCAGGATGTTGGAAGAAGATGGTCTTTAAAGGTCCAGACAGATGAGACCCATCACATTTCCATTGCTTGGTGGCCTGTCCTAGCTCCCTGGTTCTCTCCACAAAGCCACTCCTCCCCTGGGGAAAGGCAGGTGCCACTTTGCCCCAAGACACCAGGCCATGAGGTCATGGGTTGAGGGTCCATATGTTGTAGGTTGGTGAGGGCACTCCACACCTTGTGTCTGATGCCCTTCTTGCCAGATGCTTGGCACTAGGACCTGTGAGCAGCAGGAACCTGGATTCCCCACAAAGGTCCCTGATCTTGCCAGCTCTTCCACCCCTCTCTCCTGTAACCATCTCATCCCAGAACAATCAGGCAGCTCACCATGCTCCCAAAGCTTGGTTGTGGCTCTCTCCTGTCCTTCTCAGCCTCTCCTCACCTGTCCCACCCCCCTATCCCAGGCAGCTGCCAGGCCCTGTGTGCTGCCCTGGGGGCAAGGGCATCCAGCTCCCACTGGCTCAAGCTGCTCACAGGCAAAGGAAGCTTGGTGGCTACTACTTTGCAGTTTTTCATAGCATCATTCTTGCTGTGTTTGAAAAACTGCCTCCTCTGCCCTTCTCGGCGGCAGCGGCCCAGGGCAACTCTGTGACACCGTGCTAAATGGTATTAACTAACCTTTGCCAGTGACCTGACTCTCTTGTTTCATTTTGAGCCAAGGGCAGCAGGTATTCATTTATCTTTGTCCTTATTGGTTCTTCTACCCAACTTGCTGGAAAACAAGCCCCAAAAATCCCCAGCCTTGATATTTACCAAGAGACATTGAAACTGCTTTGATTACTGCAGGGGCCAGACTGTGCCGAGTGGCACTGGCACCGGTGTGGCCCACAACTGGACCAGTGCAGGGCCAAACTGCGCTGCCAGGGTGACTGCAGAGAAATGAGAAAAGCTGACAGCTGTTTCCTGAGCCTGGAAATATCCCTAGGTCTCCCTGCCTTCATGCATTTTTACTTATTTGTGATCACCGGTTGCCCTGCCTCTACCTCTATCTGTCTGAGGACAAAAACCTTCATAGAATCATAGAATTGTTTTGGTTGGAAAAAACTTTTAAGGCCATTGAGTCCAACCACTAACTTTACACTGCCAAGCCCACCACTACACCATGTCCCTCGGCACCTCATCTATATGGCTTTTAAATACCTCCAGCTCCCTGGGTAGCCTGTTCCACTGTTTTAACAACCCTCTCAGTGCAGAAGTTCTTCACAATAGCCAATCTCCCTGGCTCTGTGGGCAGGGCTGCTGGGATGGGCTGGCACCCATGACTGCAAGGCTGGGGTTTGCCTTTGCTCCACAGCTGACCCTCCTGGAGCAGCTCAGGCTGGCTTCCTCACTGCGACCAGGTTTTAATTCCAGATACAGCCGGTGCCTGCCATGTTGCCTCAAGCCTCAGTGCTCGTGGCAGGCCTTGGTGGCTCTGCCTGCATGCAGCTGGGTCTCCTGGCCAGCACAGGCACATTTCAGCTCCTCGCCACACAGGTGGAGAGAGGGCAGAGCAGGAGCTGGGGCTGGAACTGGGGTTGGCAGGAAGACATAGCAGCTCATGCAGGCCAAAACTAGGCTCTGCAGCCCAGGCACCATGTGGGGCCAAGTCTGGGGTCAGAACTAAGCTGCAGATGCAGTGTGGTGTTGTGGAATGAGAGACGTTAATGTCACTGAGCCTCTGGATTTGTCTGTTAGGGTGTGCAAGAAGTTAATCCAAATTAATGAAAGCAGTGGGCTAGTGCAGTTGTATAAAACACTCCACCAGGTGCCCTGCTGATGAGGTAAAATGGTTTCACTTTGGTCTTTGTCTTTTTTAAGTGGAATGAACAACTCAAGTGGACTCCAGCCCAGGGGCTGCATTTGGCAGAGCCAGCAGCGAGTAGAGTGCCTGTGGTGATAAGCTCTTTGTAAGCAAAGCCTTCCCAGCTGGGAGAGAGTGAGCCCAGTCCTACCAAGACTGCCTTCATCCTGAATAAGAGTGTCTGCCAAAGGGTTTGTTGCACCTCAGTTGTTTCCAAATTTAATACAACTTAGCCGTTATGAATGTTTCTGCACAAACCAGCTCCCAGTTCCCCGTCAGAAAAGGAATGGTCTCCTCTCTCCAGCCCTGTGTCCATCTATCCCTGCACAGAGAGTGAGTGGGGTGCCATGGAGTTTGGGGAAAAGTTAGCCCCTGAGGAAGAGGAAAAGCTTTCACTCAAGGCAGGAAGTGGGTCACTGTGGGTAGGACTGACAGCTCCACATCTCCTTCCAGCTCAAGGCACTCTGCTAGGCAGAAAGCCCCACGTTACCAAGCTGATGGGCTTTTCCAGCCTTGGCTCCCCACACATTGAGCTGGTGCTCCTAGGAAATACCGGCAAGAAGTCACTTCCAGAAGCCTGCGTGGGTCTCAGCAAGAGCAGAGTTTGGGTCTGTGTGACAACAAGGTTTCACTGCAGTCTGTCACATCTCAGATGAAGCTTCAGGAACAGGATCCTTTGCCAGTAACCACCACCTTGTGCTGATGTTATCTAGTTTCTGCAGAATGAACTTGCTGAGTTGTCATGTGTAGTGCCGTCAGGGGAAGTCCTGACTCCTGACACTGCAGTTCCTGCCTCTGCTTTGCCACGGCCCCAATCCCAGCCACACCGTCCCGGCTGAATGGATGTGCTGGACACCTGCTTCTGCTGAAGTGGTGTGTGGGTCTTCAGGAGAAGGTGGGCAGCAAGGCTTTGCCACAGGCCTGCAGGCTCCCAAGGCCAGGGGAGCCTTTAGGCAGGTTAACATGCATTTTCTGGTTGAGGATAAAATGTCTCCTGAGAGCTCATTGCAAGGTGATACTGAGCGCCTGGGGAGCACAGAGTTTGAAAGAGGGGTTTTGTGGTAGAGCCAAAGTGTGGATATGGGCAAGTGCCTCTCAAGGCGTGGGCTGCCAGCTTCTGCGACAGAGGTAACCTCCGTGGGTGCCAGGCAGAGTCACTGCTGCATCACGTAGATGTTTGCCGAGGGAGGCATTCCCTTCCTCTGTGCCCTGTAAGCAAAGTGACCTGATTCATTCACCAGCTCCAGATAGCCAAAGAGGAGGAGTGGCTAAGCTAGCCAAGGTGCTGGTGCGTGCTGGCACTGCTGTGTGACCAGGCAGGGTGATGGCACACTGTGCTGCTAGCATAACAGGCTGCCAAAACCAAACTCACCCATCCAAACTCCAGACTTGAGGCGTTCGCTGTGTCTGTGGGGAGAGGTGCAGAGCTGACTTTGCTGTGGCCACAGGTCCCCGCTCTGCTGCCCGTAGGACAGCTGCAGGTCCGTGGCTTACCTGCACAAGTTTTAGGAGCGATGAAAGCTGACAATGCACCCTGCCAGACTGCCCTGTGTGTGGATCCTCTTTCAGGCAGAGCTCTGGGACATGTTTCTTCACCTGATAGCAACTGCCTACCATGGCTGCAAGGGCTGGGGCTGCTGGGTTTGTACACTGGGGTAACAGCAGCACAGCATTTCTCCCAGCCGTGCTCTGGAGCACGCCTTAGCGCCAGCTGGCACCTGAGTGGTTTACATGAGAATGCCAATGGGTTCAAGGCTGTGCTCAGGGTGGAGCTACCCAGTGGGTCCTGCTCACTGTGCAGCAGTAGGGAGAGGAGGAAGGCTGCACAAGGAACGGGGTGAAGAGCACATCTATCTTTTATAACCGTAATGCCATCATAGACGGCTATAGGGCAGTTTCCTGGGGTGCTGTGTTTGCTTCTGGTTGCCTCGCTGTGAAAACAGGAGACATCCAAAGATGGGTGCTGACCTAAATTAGGGCTGCAGGAAAATTTCCCTATGTGGAGACTAAAAGTCCCACTAGTTTAGAGCGGAAACTAGTGAAATGCCTCATGATAGAGATGTGCAGGGCAATGCCTGGCTTAGAGATAAGTCTGTTCCTCTGCTCACCCCCTCACAAGATGTTCAAAGGAATGGAAAGACAACTCATTTCAAACTGGTAAATTGACACACTTCTCAGAGCCAGCAAACTGGTTTGTGCAGGTGGACAAGATGCCCTGATGGCCAACAGTTGCAGAGGGCTCACAAAGGATCAGGTATTGATGTGAAAAACAAGGATAGCCAAAACTCAGGTCAGAAAGTTTGACTTTAAAAAGATAGGACACGTCATAGTTCTCAGATACCTGCTTTGAGGGTCAGGTAAAGAAAGGCAGGAAGGAGTTTCTGTCTTTTTTCTGTCCTCTCTTTGAAGCCAGTTTTGACAGTGTTAGTGATAGTAGAATTAACTCCAAGTTGGGGCCTTGCAGCAGCACTGCTGGCATGGCTAAGAGTGCAGCACTTCTCCCTTGTCCCACCTCCAAAGCACCACTGGGGATGAGGTGCTGCCAAGAGCCTGCAGCCCAGCTATGTCAAGGCCCGTGCCCTGGCAGCCACTGCCAAACCCGTAGGAATGGCGGCTATGCCCCAGGAGGCTGGTTTAGGAGCACCCCTCTCATGCTGGTGCACCAAAATGCTGGGCTGGCAAGCACAGTCTGGGTGAGTCACCTGGAACTGTCCCTTCTCCCTTGCTCCATCTGGTGCTCTGAGCCCCCTGGGAAATGTAGGGTTTGGAAGCCCTCTGAAGTAGGCAGCGCAAAGCAGACCCTCCCTTGTGTGCAGTGGGTGATGAGCCTCCCTGCCTACAGGGGCTCTGGGGGCACAAGGCAGGGGCTCAGCTCTGCCGCTGCCCCCCGCAGCCTGTGCTGGGATGGGCTGTTTCCCATGGAGGTGCCAGCAGGCGTGTATCGTGTGCCAGGGGTGGCCGTGCTAGCGTGTGCCAACACCATGCCTGGGCAGATGGGGCTTGTATGCCTTTGTCTGTGTTTTGATAACTCTGCCAGTGAGGTATTGCTGATCAGCACTACTTGCACAGATGCCAAGTGTACCTTCTGCACGGGTCCTCTTCCCTCTCCTTCACAACCCCTCCACACTGCCTGTCCTCCCCCGTGCCACCTCTGACATGCTGTGATGTGCATTTGCACAAGCACCATACATGCCCTGGGCACAAGCTCACTGCCTGTGTGCCCATCAGCACAGCTGCTTGTGCCTAGCACCTCCTCTGACCACTCTGCATGAGCCAAAGGGTTTGGGGAGCACCAAATGGAGTGGGGTGAAGGGAGAACCAGTGTTTGTACCACTCTACTCCACAAGTGAGGCAGGGATGGGGGAGGAGTACTAGCATGACTGCTGCTCTTCACACTCATCTTCTGCTGAGATGTATCTCAAAACCTAGATGCAAAAACATGCACTAAGTAAGCTGTACTCAGTCCTTGAGAGGCTTGAACATTCCTTCTGGTGACAGGTGGTGTTGAAGAGCATTTTCCCCTGAAAGAAGTCATGGAGCAATCACATAACACACTCAAGAGTCATGTATTAATTTAAGAGACAAGTCTGTGATCATGCCATGGAGCATGGCTGCAACCAATGGCCAGTGAGCATCAAGTGCCCTGTCAGGCTCTGGTCATCCCCTGGAAGCACAACTTTTGCTGCTTGGTTGCTGGAGTTGAACTCTCTGCAGCACTAGCAGAGGCCCAAGGTTGGGTCCTGCCGCCACGGTGTCAGGGCTGGGCAGGCACATGTCTCTCCTGGCCTTTGCATAGCCTGGAAAAGCATATGCTGGGCAGCATGAGGAAGCTGGGGTTACGGCCTTTTACCAGCACCAGTAAGTCTCCCCCTGGGTGGATCAGCCCTTCTGGTTAAACGGGTCACTGCCCTTCCTCTTTGGGCCTTCCCCATCAGCACTGAACGAGACTGCCACCAAGATGAGTCAAACCGTCAGACAACATCTGCGCCCTCCGTTCGCCCCGTCCATGCGCTTGGATAGTTCAGCCGGTGGGCTCAGCCCGGGCAGCGGAAGCACAGAAGCCCTGGCTGGGTGAGGGGTACGTCTGGCAGCCGAGGCCTTCTCAGTGCCCCAGGTGTGTACGTACCCAGAGTGGCTGAGTGGTTTGCTTTGGTTCTGACCAGACCACAGAAGCTCGATATGGCCTGTGAAGGCAGCAGTGAGAGAAAGTTTGGCCTTAAATGGATGTACTCTACCAGGACTTGGGATCTGGTGACCTGGAAAGTCATGTATGTGCACACTTGAGTACTTGCTCATGAGCTGCTAAGTCCTTGCCAGGAACAGATTAGAGATTGCTCAACTAATTACCCAACCAGTGGATGTGTGCAGGACAGGAGCCCCTAATGATCTGTGTATTGAGACTGAAAATCTATGTGTTGGAGGTCAGACCTCAACAACCTCCTGCTATTCCTTGGGCTGGGAGGCTCTGGCCAGACTTGCTGTCCCCTTCCCGTGGAGTCAGACAGAGCTCAGCTACCCACAGCTCTGTGTCCATATGTGGAAAGCTAGCACATTCCATAGTTTCCTTCTTTTAAAACAGACAGAAGTGTTACTGGTGATATTTTGAAGAACTCGTAAAAGTATCAAAGCCAAATACTGAAGAGAGATCAATTGCCAGAAATGGGCTTGCCTGGGCAGCCTAGCTTCAGCTGTCTGTGCATATGATCACCTCCTGCATTTTGCTCCGGATTGCCAGCTTTTCAGCACTCAGGCTGGACCTTGGCCAGGGGGAATGATAACCTGGACAGCTGGGCTGCCTCCTTTCCTAGCAGGGCTGGGACACTCCTATACAGCTGGTGAAGCAAGAGACTGCAGGAAGGAAGGATGGTCTCCTTGATGTCTCCCTGGAGAGCTGAATCTGTGTCTGCCCCTGCCTCGAAGTTATTCTGTGAGGCGGTGAGCTGCATAAGCAAGAGCTTTCTCAGGAGCAGCCACATCTTCCTCATTTGCAGAGGTGATTTACAGAAGTGCTAGAAGTCTACAGCTGCAGTCACAGACATCAGGAGCTGGACTTTGGTTAAATAAGGTGCTCTGTAGAGCTAAAACCACTGAAAAAGAGATCCTATCTGGTTCAAACTGTATGTCCAAATTGACCAAATACTTATGACCTAAATTTTGTTTTGCAACTGTTAAATAGGGATAACTCCACCCCCCACCTCCTGCACCTGGAAAGGTGGCTGAGAAAATACCTTCATTAGTAGCCCCAAAGCACTCAGTGCAGAAGTGATGAGCACTAGAAGGAGTCCCCAGAGAAATGGAAAAGAGGGGTGCTGGAGCAGGCTCTGACCACAGGGCAGCAATGAAGGTAGTGCAGACACCCCAGGGAAGAAACTTTTGGGGATCAAAAAGTTATAGAGTACAACATATTGCTTGGCAGAAGAGTGTAAATACAGAGTGCTTCAGGGAGCTACTTCTGGGGTTTCTGTGCTTTTGTGTGCTTGACTTACAGCCTTTGTCATTTATCATATATTTGGGGTGTAAAGTACTTGTTTCCTGTATGTCAACAGATTGTCCCGGGTAAGGACAGAACGTGTGTTTGATGGGCATTTGCTCTCTGCTAGGGGGGATGAATGCTTGCCTGTCACAACCTGGCTGTTGCACTGGCTCCTCTCAATAGCCCTCGTGACAGAGACAAACCCTCCTGTCAGCTGGGGAAGCTGCCCACGTCGCAAACACGTGCTGACAGAGCAGGACATGGCAGAAACTTGTCTGGTAGAGAGCAAGGACTTTATTCAACATCACCATTCATTTAACATCTCTTATCAGCACTGAATTTCCCACACGAGTATTCAAACTCATACGAGGAATAAGAAGCAAATTGTTGCAGTTGTCCAAATGTTGTAAGAAAATATTTGCATAAAATGCTGCATATGAAGCAGAAGCAACTGCACGAGTTTGCAGGAGGATGAGGCTGGTAGCTGCTCTAGGCTGGATTTTTAAATAGCACTATGCACTGAATGGTCATGCAAACAAGATGGGTGAGATGCAGTTTTGAATGTTGCTGCTGTAAGCTTGCAGCAGGTGAGAGTGCTGAGGCAGGAGGTGTATAAAGAAACTACAGCAACAACCTGTGCTGAGGAAGCAATTTGCACAGGTGGGATATAGGGACCTTTCTGGGCTTCGAAGGCAAAGGGATTGGCTGCAGTTAAGGCTGAGAAGTGCCCTGTGTGCTCACTGGGTTTCAAACCAGAATTTCCTTATTTAAACCCTGGGAACATAAATCTGACATCCTACAGAGGCAGGATTCAGCCGGGACCCTTTCTGACTGAGGCTTGTTCCCAGCCACTTCATATTGAAGGGTCTTGAATAACCTTCCTGAGCTATGCCTCCCAGGATCTTCCTATCCTCGTCTTGCTTTGTACCTCAGAACCACACCTTTCCTGCTGCAGCTGGAGCCCGGTGCCTCTTACCCTGTGCTGGCTGCACAGCAAACGGCTGACCACCCTTTCCATTACAACATATCAAAGACTGTGCCTTCCTCTCACCCACTTTCCGCCCCCGAGGCTTCTCTTTTCTAGGCTAAATGGACCTAACCTCTCAACTCCTTTCTCCTAGGCAAGACATCTGTGTATTTATCCTTCCTATTGGACTTTTCCACCTCTGTAGCTGGGACTGTGAATGTGTGCACCAGGCCAGGGCAGCCATCTCCTCTGCCTTGCACCCAGCACCCCAGGCCAACACCCAGCCCCTTCACGACACCTCCACACTGCTGCTGCCAAACCATCACTTGAACAGTGATCTGCAACCCCCAGATTTTTTCCTGCCCTTCTGCTGCCCAGTCGGTTATTCCCCAGTTCTTCTACCTATATCTCACTTTGCTTTACATTTGCATTTGTTCTTGCTGAACTGCATCTTGCTGCTTTCAAACCACTCCTCTGACAGTCGAGATCACACTAAGCACAGCCTCCATAGTCCCCACAGCCGCTCTGTCCCAGAGAGAACGGTGCTTGCTGCTATGTGGAGGGGAGAAACGCAGAACTGGAGGTCCCATCCTTCCCCTAAAGAGCTCTGGAAATATCCCTGCTCCATTAGGCTGCTGCTGTGGCAGTAACCTGACACTTTTGAGTTCATCCAGTGCCACTGACAGCAATTTCAGTTATTCAGTTATTGTGATTAAGATCAAGAAACCTTAAATGATCCCAGAAAGAAAGTCGGGGAACTTTATTCACTGTATAAATTCAGTCACCTGAATCAAGCAGAGAGATTAGGAGGCTGGCTCCTAAGTCTCACCCTGACAGCAGAAGAGAGGGAGAGCCTGGGAAGGAAGAGCAGGATATCATCTCCCCATGCTGTGTGTGTGGCAGTTGCCCAGGACAGCACCTGGTGAGCCGAGAGTGGATGCTGGTGGAGCCACACTGATGGTTTCTGCTGCTCCAGGTTGGGGAATCACAGCTCTGCTCGGAGGAACCGCACAGGGTGTTGCCTGCGAGGAGGCAACATGGATCCTGCCCAGCCCAAGGGAGCACTGTGGAGGCTCTGCTCACCTTCCCTTCAGGAAGGTCTTATCTACAGCACTGCTTAATCATTGCTCTTAAGTGACAGGGATTCATTAGCATCATGGCCAGCTTTCCCCCTGTGGATCAAAGACTAACCTTTTCCATAGCCATGTTCTGACCAGTTTTGCACTGGCTGTCTAGCTTCTGCCAGGACACTCAGCTTCCCTGCACTGCCTCCTGCCAAAAAATCCACCTTCCCCATCACTCCTGCTTCAGCCATTGGCCTGCTAGATACAAAAATAATAATTCAGCTTATTTGCCCAGTAATGGAACAAGGCTGTTTATTCCCTGAGGATGGAGCTCCCTCTGTGTTGCCCTGAACAGCAGCAGCCTGTGAAGCAGGGCAGGGCAGGGCAGGGCAGGGCAGGCAGTCTCAGCCCCGCTGGCCGTAGGTTTCCTCGGGAGAGTGGGAGTCCAGCAGCGTGCTTCCTGGAAAGGCAGCATTGGACGGGGTTGCAGAGTTCACAGGAAGTGTAGTGATGCAGTGAGCAAATGGATGCTTCAATGGTTGTGCCGTTAGCCAGGGCTTTGGGAGGCCCAACCCAATGCCCCACCTCACCACTGCCTTTGGCTGCTCCATTCCTGGAACCAGCCTGCAATGGGGAGGCTGCACTGCCAGGAGATGGGGGCCCTCAGAGTGGCCCATGCCCAGCAAGTAAACCCTCCCAGCCACATCCCAAGGTGTGAAAGATCTTCGTGTTTCCCTACAGCACACTAGGAGAAAACATACATTCCAGGCTGTGAAATGTTCAGATAATAGGGCCAAGGGTAGTGCACCAATGAATGCACGAGATGTTTCTAAAGACGGGAAATGGGGCCAAAATGGAGCAGTTTTGCTACTGGAGTTAGGTCAGGCAGTTTCCCTGCTTGTAGCCAGTCTCATGTGCTGTTGGCTATGTTTGTCCCTGTGTTTTCTCCATGAGCAGTGGGGCTGTGAAGAAACGCCAGCAATGGCCACGGAAGCGTACTGCGCCTCAAGCATGTGCTCTTCTGTGCGTGTGCTTTCTGTGTTGTAAGAAGGCTGCAAACCCAAAGCTGCCAATATTTTTTTTCCCTAATGCCAACTGCATCTCAGGTGCCCTCCTTTGCTGATGTCCTCCTGAGACTTGATCGCTGCTCCTTGATTGCTTGAGACAGGAGAAACTCAACCAGAACACCAATATGTGACTAAAACCAGCAAGTGGGAACTGGGAATTGCATCTTTGCACAAGACTGGGTTACTCTGGATGGGTTCATGGTTGTTTCTGCATCTACTCCTCACAGCATGTGAGAGCTTAGCCACTCTGAAGATATATGCTTCTATCTGTGGATGGAGAGCTTGTTGACATCTCACATCCCCTGGGGTGTAGCCAAGCTCATACACACAGAGTGAGAACTAGGTCTCAGGCTTAGCTTCTGGGTCTGTAGACAATCACATTTACAGCAAGATTTGTGTGCTTGGATTGACATTCCCCCTGTGGGCCAGTGGTGAAGTACAAATCAATGTTTTCAAGTGCTAAAGAGCTTTGTCTTATAGATAACATCAGTCCTGTCCAAACGTTCTGTGATCCTGAGCCTTTTTTTCTTAGGTGGGACTGGTACTTCACGGTGCACATGTGAGCCCTTTGCACAAACAGTGCTTACGTGGGGCCCGTGCCCTCCCTGGGACCTGCGTCACCAGCGGTGGGAGCGGCAGGAGGGGTGGGTGGGCTGTGGGGAGGGGGGTGGCTGCCCAGGAATTTCCCCCTGGGCTGGGGTGGCAGAAGCTGCGCGGGGCTGGAGCGAGCTCCTGCCCGCACGGGGCTGGCATGGCATGTGGTACCCCTGGAATTTCTGGGGCTCCAAGCAGCACCTCCTCCGCACTGCCCTCCTTTGAGGGTCCAGGTTTCACAGCCAGAGATGGGGCTTTTCTTCTTTTCCATCTCTGCTGTTTGTCTCAGAGGAAACCCATCTCGCTGTTTTTCAACTGCCTGAAGGTGTTTTTCGGGGGTTTTTCAGGCTATTTTGAAGCTCATTTTTCCCAGATCTGCTTTTTTTTTTCTTTCTTTCTTTTTTCTTCTTCTGTAACTTTTCTTCTTCGCCTCTATAAAGTTTCCGGCCACGTGACTTTCAGCTTACATCCCCAAGGTTCTGAGAAACCACAGGAGGCTGAGACCTAAAGGGAAGGTGCAGAGGCTCCGAGAGGAGAGGCAGAGAAAGTGGCAGAGTGCAAGGCAGGAGGACACGGTGCCCCTGGGCTCAGCCCAGAGCCAGGAAACTGAGGGCCACTTCAAGGGGGACAGAGGAGGACGAGGGAGAGGGAAGGGAAGCAAGACAGAAGACAGGCACGTCAAAGGCACAAAGGAAGCTGAAGAGGCCGTGGGAGCCAGACACGGGAGCCATGCCCCACAGCTCCGACAGCAGCGACTCCAGTAGCTTCAGCCAGTCCCCACCTCCAAGCAAGCAGGTAAAGCAGGGAGCCTTCCCCAGCTCTCCCTGGCTGGAGAGTCCTTCGCGGTGGACCATAGCTGGGCAGGAGGAAGGATGGCATCCAAAGGCTGGCAGTTCCACAGCACAGTATGACGGGGCTTTCTAGGAACCGCTGTGGGGAGAGGGATGAGGGGCTGAGCCGAGAGCCCCGACAGGAGCCCTGACACTGAGCTAGGCATGGGTGAAGAGGGCAGGCCCAATGCCAGGGGCCACTGTGGGGCTGGGGCACCCAGGCATGGTGGGCCTTGTGATACACACCAGGCAGGCAGGAGGCAGGAGGGCTTGGGGTGAGAGCTGGTACTCTGGCACAGGAGCGTGCACTATTCACCTCACCATGGAGTGGGCCAGCTCGGGGGCAGCCCGCCTGCTCCCCACTGCCCCACACTGCTCACAGCCCAGAGAAGCCCTGGCACTTTGGGTCTGCTTTCTCTGCTGGTCAGCCTCAGAGGTTTTTCATCTCAGTAATGCTTGACAGAGGGATTTGCTGTTGTTGCTCTGAGTACCTTAATGGTAGGTCTTTTGCTGGCAGATACTGACACAAGTATAAGGTACTTCCACTGCCTTTTCTGGCTAAGCTTTATTATATCCATCGTTTGACATTTCTCTAGGGCTGTCAAGTGTCTGAGACTTTGCTCGGAAATCTTGGGGATGATCAGTGCAGGTGATTTGGGGCTTGCAATCAGGAATAGGGAAGCATCCTGGTAGAGAACGGCAGAAAGCACAAGAGTTGCCAAAGGATAGGGACTGGACTTGGTGCAGGACATGGAAGCTGTACCTGAGACGTTTGTGGGGTATTCAAGGCAAGGATTAAACGGTTAAGTTCAAAGAAAAGAAAAGATCTTGGGCGGGGTGGAAGGGGGAAAGGATGTGGACAGACTGATGGGTTGGCAAGATAATTTTTGTGGCTGAGTTTTGTAGTCCTGTGGAGAAACGATGGTGTGAACATTAGAGAGTCCACAAAAGAGGCAGTGCAATATGAAAACAGAAGATGAAAGAGTCTGTGTGACAGTTTCAACTGTCAGAAGGCAGCAGCAGGACCAGGTCTCTGCAAAGAGTGGTGCTGCAGGATGCTCATGATCTGGAGCTTGAGGCCTGTGCTCTTGTCTGCCCGAGGGGTCTTAGAGTGTTTCAGTCAGCATTGCAAGCATTGCTACCAAAGACCTACTGAAAAGAACGGGAACAAATGAGATCTGGGGATAAACTAAAAACTCTGGGTCTGTCCAGTTGAACATGCAGGGGCTATATCAAACTCTAAGGGTATGCAACAAATAAAGCCTGAGGGAGGGAGAAGGCTGATGGATGTGGGATGGCACCTACAGGGATGAAAGGAGAAAAACACAGTCAGAGTTTCTGTAAATACTGTTTGGACAAGGAGCTGGAACGTCTGCAGTGCCAGATGCCTCCAGGGACATGGGGAAGGAAAAGGTTTTCTGTACACGGAATTCAAACTACTTCTATTCTGGAAAGAGGTCCTTACTCTGCTCCCTCAAGCCATATCCCAGGCCTATGTCTTGGTGAAGGGAGGGCAGTCATTTCCCAGCTGTGCTGGAATGCTCTAGGGTATAAGACTCATCCCTCCTAGCAACGAGGATGCCACAAGCATCACACATCCCTGGGGTATGGCCTTATCCTGGTGCTGAGGGTTTGCATCCCATATCCTGTGCTTCAGTGATGTTATCTGCTGTGTCCCCTTCCCACCTACTGCCATGCAGGAGGAGGGTGAAGGAGGGGATGCCCCAATCATTTCCATGCCTTGTTTCCCTAGGACTCTTCTGATGACATGAGGAAAGTCCAAAGGAGAGAGAAGAATCGCATTGCTGCCCAGAAGAGCCGCCTGAGGCAGACTCAGAAGGCAGACACACTGCACCTGGTGAGCATTCCCACACTTCCCCATCCCCATTGCTGAGGGCTCACACAGGGGACAACATGCTTTTCCCCTGGGGACTCGGAGCAGAGATGCTCAGTTGAGGCAGGACAGGAAGAGCGAGGCCAGGGCAGGATGTAGGAGTCAGCACTCACAATGAGAGCACACGGCCCAGGGTGACTGCCACTGAAGCATTCAATTTTGCAGCCAGTTTTTAATCCCTTTATCTCTCAGTCTGACTTTAGCCATTTCCTTTCCTAACCTGTTCTGACCAGCTGCTCAGTCAGAAGCTCTTTGAGAGCCCAGGCTCACCTGGGCTGGCTCTCCCCGGGTCTGTGCTTCATGCCACCACTTACACAGCAGTGTAACAGCACACAGGGATGCTCTTCTGAAAAGGTAGCATTTTGTATTCATTGGTATGAACAACAGAGCAACATGCAGTCAAATGGGCCACCTCAACTGGTCTGTTCCCTGAGACACTTTGCAGCATAGATAAAGGAATATTAATAATTTTCTCATATTTTAAAATGTCTCCACGGTAGCACTTGTATCCCTTTGTACATCTGAACACTGCACACTGCCTGCAGGCCTTTCCTCCTGTTTAGCATGGAATTTCCCTTCTCTGGTTTCACCCTGCTGTCCCGCTCTCCTCCTGTGGTACTGTGACCACCCCTGTGGCCCTTCCCAGCGTGAAGAATTAGGCATCTGCTCTTTGGGAGGAATGGTCACCTCTGGATGAAGAGTGAGCAGGAGAGGGGGGTCAGTGACTTAGCACAGAGGCTGGGCTCCTTTGCCTTTTGCATGTTGGTAAGTGGTTGGAGCTGAGTTTAAGACAGAGATTTCACTCAGTGTCTGATGATCCTTCTAGAGCTGACATGGGTCTAGAGTCATTGCATCAGGTCTGTCAGCAGCAATGGCGCTGGGTGCCTACGAAGGGTGAAGAGGTCCCCTTTCCTTGGGGTCAGTGCTCTCTTTAGGGTAATCCTGGAGGTGGATGTGGGCTCTGATTTTCCTCCAGGAAAATCCTGCCTAGATGTGCACCAAGAAGAATTGAGCTGCTCTTCTTAGAGCAGATAAAAAATCACTTGCTTATGAGACTACTGCTCAGCTAGCATTGATGGCACAGGCTCCTTGCCTTCCCACAGAGACAGGAGCAGAAGCACAGTTTGTTTCAGACAGGACCCTGGCAGGCAGCTGGAGGAGTGAAGAGAGGCATGTAGACGATGGATAGGGAATTTTTGCTTTTTTTTTTTTTTTTGCAATTCTTGGTGGACCAGTGACACCTTGGGTTCATTCCCTGAGACCTCTTTGCCTTTGGTCAGGACTCTGTATCAAGGACTCTGCTTCTCTGGCGTGGTCCCGCTCAGAAGACCATGGCTCAGCTTGAGCTATGGTGGTATAAAAGGAGTAAGCAGCTCCACCTGCCACAGAACTTTGTAGCTTGTGTTTCAAGGGCAATGAGTCATGGGGAGGCTGGGGCTCCCAGCCTCTAGGTGATTCCCATCAGCTCCCAAGTTTGACATCAGTCACGATTTCCAGAGCGTTTAGTCACGTCCGAGAGATGCTCGTTTGCTGCGTGAGCTCCTCCTGTGACACTTCTGCCAGTGCTGGGTGCCCTCTGACCTCTGTGCGAGGTGCAGACACCATTGCAGCCAGTTGGGCAGCGCAGGGCTGAGCGGAGGGACGGCAGCTTTGCTTTACCGAGGCGATGGTGCAACTTTCCAGGGCCTCAGAGCACCGCATCCTTCTTTAGCTGTCTTGGCTGGGTTTGCAGAGCCTGTTGCCACGTCCACCCTCCCTCCCCCGGTCCTGCCCAGGCTGCTGGCTCCACGGCGGATCACTGCCCAGGATGCTCCAGCCAGGAGCTTGCTACATTTCTGCTGCGGTACAAGTAGCAAGGGCTGTGATGCTCTCGGGATCGTTGAGACACGGTTGAGCATCACTGTTAACCTCTTTGTTGTTATTCTCATTAATAACTGTATTAATTCTGCTCTTCTGAGGCCTCAGTTTCTCTTTTCTTCTGACTCAAGCGTCTCCCCCTCCTCGCCACCGCGCCGCTGGTTTCCCCGGCTGCTCTAGCAGGAAGCAGTGAGTCTTTTCTTTCCAGGGCAATGACAGGTTTCCTGTGGCAGGTGGTTTTCTGGTTAAAGACGGCGGTTGCTGAGCGCGCCCTGCCCCCGGCGGGCGGCTCGGGAAGCGGCCGGCAGCGTGCGTGAGAGGGAGCGAGAAAGCCTGGGCGGGAGCGGCCGCAGCCGCTTCTCGTAAGCCGGGCCCGGGGAGCAGCATCGCCCGCAGCCGGGCCGGCCCGGCTGCCGGGGGGATGGGGGCTGCCCGGCCGCAGCTCTCCGCCGCCGTTACCGGAAACCTGTCATTCGGGGAATTCTGCGGGGCGGGGAGGAGCGGCACCGCGACCCCCGTGTCCCCAGCGCGTCCCTGTGGAAGCCCCTGTGGTTTTGTCTCCTCAGGAGAGCGAAGACTTGGAGAGGCAGAACGCCGCTCTGCGCCGGGAGATCAAGCAGCTGACGGAGGAGATGAAGCACTTCACCTCCGTGCTGAGCTCCCACGAACCGCTCTGCTCCATCCTGACGTCCCCTCCGCCCCCTCCAGAAGTGCTTTACGCCACACACTCCTTCCACCAGCCCCACATCAGCTCCCCACGCTTCCAGCACTGAGCCGGCCAGCGGGACAGCAGCCTGCCAGCTCCACCGCCGGCAAGAAGCGACTTCTGTGGGGCTCACTTTTCCATCCAAGGCAGAGGGAGGGATAGATGGATGGACACCCCTTCTTAAGTGACTTGCCTAAGACTTGCTCCCGGTGCAGAAATGGCAGAGCCACTGGAAAGCATCTTTGGGCAGTTTCCAACTTGGATCCTAGGAAGAGGAGACATTGGCAAAAGGGCACCAAATCCCTTTCCCTGGCCCTTGCCTGGGGGCTGTTGCAGGAGCAGCACGGCAGCCTCTGTGCCAGCAGCTGCCTGCGGCCTGTGACAGCCACATCTCTGGGAGAGGCATGGGAGAAGGGGCAGAGGTGGAGGGGCCACAGAGTACTAGGGCAAAACTGGTTTATTTTTGTAAAATAAAGATTGAAAATGCTTAACTCTGTTTCCAGAATAGGACCTGAGACACATCTAAGGCCCAGCATGACACAGGGAGGACACAGGCTGCAGGAGGGCAGCGCCAGGGGTCCAGGGAGCAGCCCTGCGTGTGCTGATGTCTAATCCAGGGCCAGAAGCTGGAGCCCCACAGTTAGAAGTGGGGCCCACACATGAGGGCTAGGAATGCTGAGGAGCAGTGGTTTGTGGGGTGATGGAGTCCCTGATGGAGACAGATCCTGTCTTGCTGCAGGGCTGGACCTGGCTGATGAGTCTGGCGTGCCATATGGCTTCAGAGGTCTCTTCCCTGGTTCCCCCTCAGCTCCCTGCGGCCGATGACTGGAGCACCAGGTGCTCCCCTTGCACATGTGGAGCATTGCCATAGTGCCTCGCGAGCGTGTCTCAGGGGGCTGCTGGAGCCTTCAGCTTGACTGGCAGTACAGCTGCAAAGGAGCCTCATAGTGTGGAGGAGGGTGGTGACGCTGCACTGGAGTGCATGGGGGAGGCAGGGCCAGGCAGGACCCTTGGGTCTATGAGGCACATTCCTGCAGCCTACGCTGTTTGCCCTTCCTCACCAGTCACAGCTCCACAAAAGGCTGCTGCACTACCTCATGCACTGAAGCAGATGAAACCTCAAAGGTCATTTAAGACTAGATCAGTTCTGCTGAGTCTTGTCTAGTGGAAGCACAAGCCTGCCCATACAGACAGCCTCTGTACCTATCATCCTGGCAGCCAGCAGTCCATCATCAGCCCCGCTCTATACAAGAGGCTGAAGCCCACCTGCCAGTGCAGGTCCTGTGTCAGGACTGCTGCCATCTCTGAGGTGCATCAGCTGCATTTTTTTCAGGATAGGGTACCACAGACAGTACTGCTGACATAGGCTTTTAACCGAGCTAAATGGGCCCAATTTGTAGATATCTTTCAAGTGCAGAGAAGCAGCATGTTTCCAGATGGGTTTGACCCATCATCATAGTCCTCAAGAGTGGCTGGGAAAAGTCTGTAATGTGCTGTGCCCATTTTCTCTGTGCTAGTGGCATGGTAACTGAACACTGCCATGCCTCAGCAAGCCGTCCTCTGGAGAGGCACAGATAGCACAGGGAGTTCTCCTGCCACAGCCTGTTAAGAGGCCTGTGAACCTCCTGCCTACAGCTTCTGTGCCAGCATGGGAAGTGCAGTGGCCAGGGATGTTTGGTGTCATGTTGCCCTGGGAGTCACCACCCTGCAAAAGCAGTGCTGAGGCATGGGGGATTGCACTGGCACCTCTGTACAACTCTGCCCCTGCCCCTGCTCACACATAGGGAAGGATAACAATTATTCCAGCTGGGTTTCTGTACACAGGACTGGCAGAATACATCTATGGGTGGTATAAAGACTCAAATCATGTAGGAAAAAAAAAAAACAGCGGGAGAAATTTCAGTGTGTCTTACACCCTGCACACTCCTCTCCACCCATTCCCCCTGCTAGATCTCACACTGGTAGTCTTCACTGCACCCATTGGTACAACCATCAGAGCTGTTGGTTCCCCACACAGGCCATACTTTGAGCCACCTAGGCTACAAAGACCCTTCTCAAACCTGCTTTTCTCTCAGATTTTGCCCCTTAAGCATGGGAGAGATTACAGGTCTAGAGGAGCTTGTTTTTACAGGTTATGCTTCTGCTCCTTCAGCTTCTGGTAGCTTTGCTCCTAGAATTCTTACTTACTCTTCCTCAGGGCTCTGATGCTTCCACACTTCCTGAGTTACACAGAATAGAGAAAAAAGGTACTGCTACTTCACTTGGAGTTTGCTGTGCAAGGCACTACAGGTTCACACTCCTCTCTGGAGGGTGCAACAGAGCCCCAGCAAATCTTGCACTGCCTTAAAATACAGCATTGCCTACAGTAACGAGAAATCTCCATCCTTGCTGTGACCTTTGTGTTTTCTCATGGTTACAAAAAGGCTGAATTTGGTTTTATCTGCAGATAGAGAAGGTCCTACCTGACGTATACGTATCACAACTGCTCACACAGACACAAAGACAGTACTTTTGTTGCAGAGCTGTGGGAGTCCAAGATCCTGCAGGCTGGGTGGGGTGGGGTTCTGTGGAATGCCCACAGAATTGCTCGACTACACACTGGTAACTCTCAGACTTAGTACTGCGACTCAGAACGAGAATAAGTGGTGAGACTGGGAGACCGGTTTGCAACAACATCCTCTCCAGAACCTAAACAGTAATCTTGGCATCGTCAGTTAAGGTGCCCTTCCTCTGCATGGCTGGCTGTGAGCTGGAAGGCCTCCAAGGAGTGTTGTGCTAAGCCGCTTTGGCCAAACATTGGCTGTGCTAGTGCTAAGAGACTCATCTTCTAATCTAAGTTGTCTTTGCCCCAGTCTTGCCCTCAAAAACCCGATCATAGAAGATGATCTGCATGGTTCAATTGTTTTTTGACCTCTCGGTTGCTGCTGCTGAATGTTCAGTGTCTAGAACCAGGTCTGTCTTTGTTGTGAAGAATGTTTCCCCTGGGAGACCTTACCACCCAACCAACAAGGCACAACACATCCTTTCAGGACCATCAGCCCTTTCAACCAGTCCCTGAGGCTATTTGCAGAGCTGTACAAGCTGCTTGTTCAGGGTATGTGAGAATTCCTCACTTCTTTACCAATACTATCCCTTGCTTCTCTCTCCCAAGCCTCTACTCACTCCTCAGGCATCTACTTTTGATTTCTAAATAGCCCTGTGCAAGTAGGTCCTCTAGGGTGGCCTTCACTGTTGCCAGCAAATGAGCTGTTAACAAGCTCAAATGAGGAGCAAAGAGCAGGGTGGTGGCCAGGGCAATCATCTCTGATTGCTTTCAATTGCTTGCTTGTGCCCCCAGTGCAGGTCCTTTTGAACTTATTACTAGCATCTGGCATTTCTGGATCTTTGGGCATTACTTGGCCATTCCCAGCCTCTGGGAGTACTGTGCTGTTTGCTGCTCCAGGGAAGGGGATACTTCTGGGTGTGTGAGTGGAGAAACTGGGTGATGGTTGGGCCTGTGGCAGCTTATGGCTACCCAAGTAGGATGTCAGTGTCTTTCTGTTGGGCTACAGAAAAGTGCTGTTAAAGCAGTAAAGCGATGAGGACTCAGAGGAGCATGAGAGGCTTTATGTGCTGGGGGAAGCCCTACAGAGATGCCTCTGTTGTGCCGGGCTGTGGCGTGCCGGGCGAGGGCTGAGCCATCCCGCAGCTGCGCTGCGCTGTGACCCCCCACTCCCCACGCTCCCTCATGGCAGAGCCACCCACCAGCCCAGCCAGGCCATCACCACAGAGCGGAGAAAGACTGGGAAGGAGGCTCGAGGTTAGCGTGTGTGACGGCAAAGACTGGGTAAGGCTGCCTGAAGGGGAATGTTCAAGTGGAGGGGCTGTGGTCTCCCATGGTCGAGGATCTCAAGGATCTCATAGCTTCAGACAGGGACCAGTTATCCTTTGTGGTCTCAGTGTGTTTCTGTTGCTGTGCCAGGGTGTGAGGACCTTGCCCTGATGTTTCTCACCTTCTCCTGCTCCTGTGAAGCTTGCAGAGCTGTGTGCCAACAGTGCTGGGCTGGATGTGGGGACTGAGCACTGGGAACCATCATGGGTGGAGAAATAATAGCTATTTGAAAATAAACATAGACGTGGCTGCAGCCCTGATGAATTGTAATCACCTTCACTGAGATGTGAGATGAGAATGATGGATTTCAGTGTTTCAATACTCAGGAAAGTTTTTGTAGAAGCACTTGGTCTTCTTCCCAGCAGTCTTGTCCTGGGGGCTCTGCTGTAACCTTAACATTAATAAAAAATCAATCATATGCCAAAGCTCAGGGTGTACTATTGAAAATCTTACTAATAAACTAAGGAACTAATAAATCCCAGAGGGGTGCAAGAAATCTAAAATAGCTCATAGGAATTGTAGGTGTCCCAGGTAAGTTGTACACCTTGAAGTACCCAGCCAATGGGGAAACGAGAGAGGGACCTTGTGGCTGGGAATAGGGAATAAAAAGCCAACCTTTGTATCCATCAGGTGTGCCTGCTAGCTGGGACACCTGTTCTTACAACAATGCTTGATTAAAAGTGCTTCACTGCAGAGTCTGACCTGAGTCCTTGGCAAGAAAACTTGTTTCTTACAATCCAGAGGGTAGGGATAGCAAGTGGGGGACACGAGAGTTAGATTTTCCTTGCCTTCACTGAATCTCAGTACTTCCCGTGGAACAAGGCATCCTGGCAATTCTGTGCAGGAAGACAGCAAGCCACTAAGCAAGGAGGTTGCAGTAATATTCTCCCCTTCCACCCCCCTAAAAGTGGAGGCTCAGCACTTTACAAGCACTCAGTATCAGCATTTCAGGGCTGCTTCTATGGTAAGATAAATATATGACATTAGTTGCTGACTTAAGCTAAATGTACATCCCCAGATGGAAAATCCAGGGCAATGTTATGCCTGATACTCCCTTCCCACTTCATCCTCTTCAGCTCAGCTGCAGGTTCCCAATGTACCAGGTGCCAAAGCAGGGAGACACAGAGCCAGCCAGTCCAGGGGAAGATGCATTCATCCTCCTATATTGGGCTGGTACAATTCCAACTGTCATCACTATGATGCTTGCTCTCTGAACTGATAAACATGTGAATTTTCTCTCTTGAGGTAGAGTTGCAGGGGTAATATCCCAGCACAGTATGCACAGAGTCAGAAAAGAAGCAGGGGCACACCTTCAGTTTGGCAAAGGATGAGCTAGGCACCTCTGTTGCACATTTTGTTGAGGCTACAAGGTGTTTATGCACTTATTTTGCAAATCCTGTCTCGGAAGTCACTTCAGTTAGTGCTGTCAGCCTGCACCAGCAAGAGGATAATCTGCATACCAAACCAAAGCAGCCCACAACAGAGACCCTCTCTCTTCCTCTTGCAATGATCACAGTGTCCAAAGCAGCTTTTGTCATACAATAATGCCATCTGAATGCTAATATTTCAGCACATAGAGATCAAAGCAGATCAGGTTTCACTGCTAAAAGACAAAGTATTTTCCTGAATCAAAATCTGGGGAGAAGGGAAAAGCAAAGCATGGCGTGAAATGGTGAGACTCTCACAGCAAACTGTACTGTGCTTGCTTTGTCTGGGTTCTTACTCTGCTGTGGTGTTGCCATATTATCGATGAATGATCTTGAGAGGGTTTGAGCAGTGAGGCAGCAGTATGAGTATATATAAGTTTTCTAGCTTAATTAAATATCTACCCAATTAGGGAATGTATATTAATTTTGTGCTAGGACAGGCTTAGAACCACTGCATTAAGATTACTATATAAGACCATAAATTTTCTTGCAGCTGGGGTTGCAGATGCCAGCTGCCAAGAGTCCTGCAGCTTCAGAGACATCCATGCAGAGAGA
The DNA here is from genome assembly GCA_013401255.1 of Urocolius indicus. NCBI lineage: Eukaryota > Metazoa > Chordata > Aves > Coliiformes > Coliidae > Urocolius > Urocolius indicus. The sequence continues at coordinate 67,565 of WBNH01001050.1, forward strand.
GGTCACGTTCCTCCCAGCTCCTGCACCAGTTCTGTACTCTTTCCTAAAACACAATCAACTTTTCTCTCCTCATAACAGCTATGCCCCAGTCCCCAGGACCTATCCCAGGTTTGTCTTTTTTCGCTGCAGTGTGACTGGGAGGAAGGAGAGGCATGGGCCTGAGTTCAGCAGTGAGCCATGCACATTTCTAGAACACTTTTAATCATTAATTAATGCCAGCTGCAAGCATTAGGAGATGAAAACCTTTTTTGTGTCATTGGCATGAAGTGGTATGACTCACTGAGATGGAGGTTGGAGGATGCTGAGTAAGAAGGGCTTATGTACTTTGAGCTTTTGGTATTTGGGGTTAATCTGTGACCCTGATCTTGAGTGAGTATATAGATCTAGACCATGGCTGAGTTTTAGGTCTTGCTGGCTCTTTTTTTCACTTCTTTTATTCTGATTTGGGCAAAGAGATCTTCATGTTCCATGAGTACGTCTAGTGTGTAGCAGAGGTAGGTTTGGTCCGAGGACAGCACAAACCGAGCCTTCATGTCTCTCCTCACAGCTCTTTGTATCTCCACTGCTTTTCACAAAGAAAGGTTGGGAGCTGGGCTTAGATGTTCAAGCAGCACAGCATGCTAACCACAGTTAGACAGCTTTTGGATTAGAGCTGGTTGTCATCCAGCCAGATCAGACCATAGTTGCCACCCATTTGCAGAAGGCCACATGTAGTGATAGTGTAATCCCCCTGTGTCTCAGGGTGTGCACTAACCAGCACATCTGAGATACTATGGGTAGAAGTGCTCTTCCATGCCACACACTCCTTTTTACATCTTTTTTGTTGCTGCAAGAAGGCATCTGTGAATATTACCATTTTAGCCATGCCCTCCCATGTATTCTTTGCAGTTCAGACCTATATGATTAATCCATGCAAAGTCACACCTGAACTGGACAGGGTTAAATTAAAGCCAGTGCTGTGTTGAAGCCATGCTTTGAAGAGGGAGATTAGACCTGTGAAGAGGTGCTATTGGGCAGTTCAAGCTGCTGTTGGGCAAGCCCTTTCAAGCTAGGTTAGAAGGTGTCAAACTGGCAGTCAGGAACAACAGTCCTGTGCTCGGCAAAGCACCTTAACTCTTTGTGCTCCCATTTCTCCCATATGATAGATGGAGGTGATGCATCCCCAGTGAAGTTCTCCAACAGCTACATGAGATGTGCTGACAGGGAGCAAAACACTATTTCCTTTCCTTGAGTTATGCTTTTGAAAGGCCTTACACTTTGAAGAGAATGGGTTTGATGCACAGTTATGCCTTATGCAGCTTTGGTGCTTCTGAGATTTTAGATTGTACAACTAAGACTTCATGTTTTGCACAGAGAACGGTAATTTTTGGCCAAATTTTGAGTGCTGCAGGGGCTGCATGCTGCACTGTTATAAATGTAATTCTTCACTGGATGTGTCCCCAGGTCTTTACACAGGAAATGTAACAGGAAAGATTCCTAAGGGTTTAGGGTGTTAAAATAAATGTGTGTCTCACCTACAGTAACAAAGTAATCCTCTGCATGTATCAGATGTGTTCTGAGTTCTGCTTGCTGGTGGCTTCTGGGATGTCAAAAGGTGTAGGTGCCAGCAGAGGGCTCGCAGCCTTCCCTGCTTCTATAGGGGAAGGTCCAACACACAGCCTGCTCTGCACCGTGTGCCTCCAGTTGTGCATAGCATCCTGGTGTGACTCAGAGAAGTGAGTGGTTCTGCCACCTAATTCCAGTCTTCTATTTGGTCTAATGGTACAACTACCTGACTTCTGAAGACCTCCACTAAACCATCCTGTGTGTTGAACCCAATATAAAACATTCTCTCTGCACCAACAAAGATCTTGTAATCTCCCCTGTAATGTCTGTTGTGAAAGGTTGTGTGGGACAGACCACAAGAACTGACATCTCTTCTAGGCCTTAGTCTTGTCAGTGAAAATGTGATAGAGACTCCAAGGAGCTGCGCTAGCCAGGCCTTCTCAGTGCAATGATGAGATTTAGAGGCACAAACACGATGCTGTGAGTTTGAGAGCAAGGGATACCTTGTGAGCTTAAAGGCTTCCCGTTTAAAGGGAGCCTAAGCATTCTCTGAAGTCTCTCGGGAACTGCATGGCTGGAAGATCCAGTAGATCGATGAGTACCTGCTTTTCCCTCATAACCTTCACCTTTCATCCTTGGGCCTCTGATCCAGTATGAGAGAGAAAAGGCATAATGGAATTATTGTTTTCACAATAATTTTCTAATGGTTGTGCACACCTCCCAATCTGATTCCTGCTACTCATTTGTTATGGCCATGCTTGTCATTGAGGTCTGTTGCCATCTCCTAGAAATCAGAAAGCTCGATTATCATTGGACAGCATCACCTCCAGCATTTATGTTCATAGAGTGAGCTTTGAGCTTGTTCCAAGGCATGTTCCTCAGTCCTTACAGAACATAAACAAATGGCACGTACTCACTGGTCATGAAGGCAGAGTACCTTCAAAGAGTGTCAGAAGCTGGATTTCTTGAGATCAGTAGTGAAGTCAGCGATTTTAGGCTCTATTTAATGGCCTGTACATTACTTTTAATTTGGGCACTGCTTCTGCCTCTGGCTTAATGCCTTTGAACCTTCACCGATACTTTTGGCTACAGAATCCTGTAACCTTTTTAAGCACCCGTGTCAACCTCTGTGTGAAGGAGATTTCCTTTCAGCTTTAAAATCTACTTCAAGGGATTGTCCTGAGATATAAATAATTTTTCATGCCTAAGAAATTTTTATATAAAGATGCTTTGATGAGGGAAATCCAAATGCAGCTGCTGTGTTGCTTCAAGAAGGGAAAAAGGCTCATTTGAGTAGAAACAGATGCGGCAATGGAGAGAGGAAGAAATGCAAAGCACAGGGGTTTTATTTTGGTCCAGAAATTGGCAAGTGATATAAAAGGGTGATTGAACAGTTCACAGAGCCAGAAACAAAATAGTCTTCAAATCAGAGAACAGAAGTTCTGGGAAGTAGGGGCCTATAAGTAAATACTTGACTAAATCAGCTTTGGAGGAGCCAGGATTTCTTCCCTGCCTGGCTAACGTTCACTTGACAGGCTGTAGTCACCAGAGGCTGGGCACTGCTTTCATCTACCTGCTTTCTGCTGTTATTTTCAGCAGGGTCTATGTTTCAGTCTTGTTTTACTGTTTGACTCTTCTAATTGGACTAGGCCATCAGTTTAGCAAGAGCAAATAGCTCCTTGCTTGGCAGGCTCTGGCTTGCTATGGACTTTTTGTGGGTAGCATGTAACACTGAGGATTTTTGACAGAAATGTAGGAGCTGAAGGTGGGACTAAAACACAGCTCAAGATGATAGATTGTTTCTTACTCTAACTTGGAGTAGGAAAGTTGGGAGGCGAAGGACTCAAAGTGTTTCTTACCCCTCTTCCGCATATCTGAAGATTTTCCTACATATGTGTTCTTTTTTTTAGTCACATGTGAAGCAAATTAACTGTTCTCAATGTTTTCCTAGCGTATGAGAGTGTCTCTTCAACTTCTTGTTTTTCTCTTTATACTCTTTCTGACCTAAGTCTGATAACCACATTTAGTCCCCGTTAGTCACTGATATCTTCCTCTGGGCTGCCCAGAGACCTCTGACTAAAACAGATTGCCATACAGTAGCTAACTCCATTATCTTGCATTTACCCGGGTTTAAAAATTAATGATGCCATAGACTGCGATAACACTTTCAGTTACAGGTAGCTAAAGCTACAGTCCTGAAGTCATACAGAACTAAATACAACATGCATGTGATCTATTTCTTGTGTAACTTAATGTCTTTCCATCTGCAGATTCTTGATCCTCAAACTGCTTTCAGGATTATTAGTAAGTGAAGGTCCTCTGAGCAAACACAGTTTGCCATGCTAAAACTTGCCTGTTCATTTCTTTTTTTCGTCTTTGTTTTTTGACTGCTCCAATCAATGACAGCGATTACCCCTGGGTAACTTTGATTTTGTTGTAATATTGTGGAAAATTTTTGTGGACAAAACCCTTTTAAATCTGAGGGACCTAAAAGTTGATTTTCTTCACTGTTTTGCTGTTATATACCCTCAGAGTTGTTGTACTAAGCAGGCACTGGACCGTGACAGTCCTTTTCCTACTCCATTTCACCTCTGTACTTGGCACCACTATCACTCATTCCTAGCACATTTAAATTACAATTTTATTAGAACAAATTCCTCTGTTCTTTCTGTTCTCTCAGTATAGAACTTGGAGTAATTTTGGGTGCCTCACCCAATAATAAATGGGACTGAAACTCTCTTGCTTCTGAATTTGCCCTTCTTGTTTATGTTTATTATGTAAGAGGGCTACATTATGGTTATGTTGTACCTATGTTGTACCATCTTAATGAGCATCCCAGTTGAGGCTGGAAGTTCACTGTCAAGTTCACTGTTTGAGGAGTGGGGCAGCAGGAAGGTTTGCAGCTCTGCCCTGTGTTGATTTCAGCAGAGCACACAGGGAAGGCAGTGCTGGCTTTGCTTGTTTCCAGCTGTGTTCCTGGTCACTGCTGGGAGTGGGAAATCCAAGCAGGTGGCAAGAAGCAAGCTCTGTGAGGATACACAGCAAAAACCACTTGGGTGACATTTGCTCTCTTTGGAATAATCTGTCCAAGGAAATTATTAATTTCCTTTTTCCTTACATGAGAAATAAGAACATAAATGCACCAAAGCTGAGTGTCTGCCTTTGCTCCTGGTAGCAGTCAAGCGAATAAGTGAGAGGGCAGCATCAGAAACCTCTGACAGAGCTCCACAAAGTGCATATGAGCCAGAGACACCCCATTTTTTCATTCTCTGACTCAAGTCTTTGTTGCAGGAATACGACATCCTAAAGACAGTTAATTGCTCCCACTTTTCCAAGTGAACTTTAAGCTGTGTTTTTATTGCTGGAAGAGAGACAAGCTACACTAGTGTGCAACCAAGTCCACGTTTCAAAGCTTGCACTGAGTGTTTGTACAATTCAGACAGTACGATGTTAATTAAACGAACTGTAGATCACAAGTGATCTCCAGGCTGGAATCTGTCAGAGTGGCGTGCTGCACCGCTCAGTAATGGGAAAACGAGAGCCGACTCTCTCTGGCACCGGGACTTCTGCGGCGAGGCCGGGGGATGGCGGGGTGGTGGCGGCCGTGGCGAGCGGGTCACGGCCGCTCCACGTTGGCGCGGGCGGCGCTTCCGCGGGACCCCCGCGACGGCCGCCGCTCCGCAGGTGCCCCGTCGGGCGGCCGGCCCGGGCGCGGCC
>WBNH01001051.1:1906-18749 GCA_013401255.1 Urocolius indicus
GTACCACCCTTACACCTCCTGCCTGGCACCTCAAATTCCCGTCCCTAAATAGTGATCGCAGAGGTGCCAGATTGGCCCAGCCAGGCCAGGGGGTGGGTCTGAACCCAGGAGTCGGGGGAGAGTCTAAAAAACTTTTACCGGGTCTTCACTGCAACCCCCTCCCCCTGTTACCAAGCAAAAGCAACTCCTTGCTAAACCATGACAATCATGTGGATTCATGTTGCATAGGTCCTTATTCTGAAAACAGCCCTGTATTGATTCCAATAGGAAATATATGAATACATGTGAATATGTTACACCTCTTGAGCAAGAAGGGTTGCAACTTGCTTTAATATTTTCACTCATATTTTCACATAACAGCAAGAGATTATAAGAATAGATTATAAGGCTATTATATATCCTTTCTGCTCCCAGTTATGAGATTTAATATTTTTCCAGTTCTTTGAACATGTAAAGACTGACACTGAAAGCAAGTATAAGTTTTTGATAAATAGCTTCTATGCATAAAAGCAGCCTGAAATTCACAGATATTCTGCAAGATGCCATGTTACTTTATCTTAACATATTTTTTCTTAAACAAGGTGTAGCTTATCTTGTCTTAATGTTAGAGGAAGAAACATGGTGGGATTATTTTGGATGCTTCTCTGTCTCGAGGTTCATAAACCAGGACAGCAGGTAGGCAGTGTCTTCCTCCTTATACTGGTCTCATCACTTTGGTAACCTCTTGTTCAAATAACTCTGCCTTTGGACCACTGCCTCTAGCTTGAACTCACTAATATACTGCTATATCACAAACAATAAGAAAAAGATGCAGATTTTAGGGGGCTTTGAGTAAGTGTAGTGACATTCTCTGCTGGGTGATGTGTACATGCTAGCAAGACACCACACAACGTTTCTTCTGTCTTACTTCCTGAAAGTCTATATTGTACATTTGGTCAGACTTCTTCCACCTAGCTTGTATGCCTTCAGAAATTTTATTTTCAGACATCCACATGTGGGGATGAATCATAAAATCATAGAATCATTTTGGTTGGAAAAGACCTTTACGGTTATCAAGTCCAACTACTAACCTAACACTGCCAAGCTCACCACTAAACCATGTCCCTCAACACCTCATGTGCACATCTTTTAAATATCTCCGGGAATGGTGACTCCAGCACATCCCTGGGCAGCCCCTTCCAGTGCCTAACAACCATTTCAGTGAAGAAGTTTTTCCTATGGACATGCTCCAGTACCTCAATGTCCTTCTTGTAGTGAGGGGCCCAGAATATTTGAGGTGTGGCCTCACCAGTGCCAAGTACAGGGAGACAATTACTTCCTTCACCCTGCTGGCCACACTATTTGTGATATAAGCCAGGATGCCATTGGTCTTCTTGGCCACCTGGGCACATTCCTGGCTCATGTTCAGCTGGCTGTCCATTAACACTCCCAGGTCCTTTTCCACAAGACAGCTTTCCAGCCACACATCCCAAAGCCTGTATCGTTGTATGGGGTTTTTGTGGTACAATTGCAGGACCTGGTACTTGGCCATGTTGAACCTCATACAATTGGCCTTGGGCCATCACTCTAGCCTGTCCAGGACCCTCTGCAGAGCCTTTCTGCTCTCAACTAGATCTACACACCTGCCCAGCTTGGTGTCATCAGCAAACTTACTGAGGGTGCACTCAATCCCCTCATCCAGATCATTGATAAAAATGTTAAACAGAACAGGTCTCAACACTGAGTGGGGAACATCATGGGCTGGCCAGCCACCAACTGGATTTAACTCCATTCTCCACCCACTCTCTGAGCCTGGCCATCTGGACAGTTTTCCACTCAGTGCAGACAAGTCCATCCAAGACATGGGCAGCTAGTTTCTCCAGGAGGGTGCTATCTGAGACTGTCTCAAAGGCTTTACTAAAGTCCAGGTGGACAACATCCAAAGCCATTCTCTCATTCACTGAACCCCTGAAGTGTTAGCTTAGATGGTTATGAACAAGACTCCATGATCTCTCACACAAATACCAAAGTACTACCACTGACAGATGCTCAAATAGCACCTAAAGTTGAGCTTTGAGAGGAAAAGTAGGAACAATGGTTTCAACAACAGCTAGGGAAGGTCAGTTGTCCAATGACCCCGCAAGGACAGGAGTAATCCCCAGGTAATTCCCTTTGTCCACTTCCTCTGTCAGAGGCCTCTCCACATATCACCAGTACACCCAGGGATCCTTTTCATGTGCATTTTGCATATAAATGAACTTTCCTATGTGTTTTGGTTTCTTACCAAAATACTCTGAACATCTTTCAAGTCACAGGGCTGTGCCAAATTCAGCATGTTCAAAGCCTATAAGCATGAGCATTACATAGGAAACTGGAGGAAGTGATATTAAAGGATTTCACTGTTTCCTACTAATGCTGTGCAGGAAGTGAATTCAGTCAAAATAAGAAAAGCAAGACCACAAAACAGTGATATTATAGCATCCAAAGTTCTAGGCTAGAAAACCCGAATCTTACAGTTTTCCTCTGAAACTCTTATTATTTCACGCTATATGACTTCTACTCTCCATCCCACATTTTCTCTCTTACTACTTCAATAATGAATATATAAAATTTTACTACAGTCTGGAATAATCCCTACAGGACAACTTGCAACAAAAAGGTTTTGTTTTCTGTTGCTATTTGCCTGAGATGCTCCATATGTAGAAAACAAGGGGCTTGGAAGAGACTCTGTCAAGCTAAGTTGAGAATTACTGAAAGTTTTTTAATATGTTCAAAAACATTTTATTATTTTTGTAAGACAAGTCTTGCTTCCCTTACGCAATTGGTGTGAGACTGTTAAGAGTTTTTGCTACAACAGGTATCAGATTTCAAGAGCTGAACATAAAGGATGGAAAGGAAAGCATTATCTTCATTCACAAATGTATGTGTTCATAACCATATGTGTAGATGTATGAGTGTATGTACCTTTATGTATCTGTATATATGTACATGTTTGTATATATATTTTCCCTGAATCTACCACCACAGCAGCAGAAGGCAATGTTGAAGCCTATTTCAAAACAAAACAAATTGCCTGGTGGCATTTTCATTTTCAAAATGTTTCAGCAAATTGTTTTGATAAGAGTACCATCATTTCCATCTCACTTAATCATTATTCTTCTAAACAGCATTTCCCTTTTAAAAATGCACTGCTTTTTACTACTAAGTTTTGCTGATTTATAAACTTTACTGTCCCTAAAGTAGTAAGAGTATGCTGATTACATGACTAGTTTTGATGTTGTTATGTAAGAATTTCTTTCTGAAAATGAGATCTGCACTACAAGTATTGTATTGTCCTCACCATGAGTGAAAACAGGGACACAAGTAACACAGAAAGTACCTATTCATGTAAACGAAAAAGAACGTGCTCACTTACAACTATGTGTCAAATGTATGCATTGCTTAACCTCTCCAATAAGACTTACTAATTTAATTTTTAATTGATTAACATTTTTCTCTAAGACATCAAGCAGGCAAGACTTCCAGGAAAGGAAAAAGTGAACACTGGTCTTCAAATACTTGTCTATTTTTTGTATGCATATGTTCATGAATAGGAATTCACTGACTATGACATGCTGCTTTCAATTCTGCAAAGGCAAATAACAGTTACCACTGCTTCCCTGAGCCTGATTCAAACATCATGAAATAGGTCTAAATATGTATATTATATTAATTGTGCAGGATGAGACACTAATCCTTATCCTAAAATCCTTTCTTTAATACTGCAGCTACACCGAAAGCAGAATTGCAAAAGAGAGCAGAAATGCAAAATTCATAAACACATGGGCTCTCCTCTCAAAGTCACAGACATGTAAATTACAAGCAATGAAAAATAGGAAGCGCTGGATTCAGCTTTCTGCCCTGGAACACTGCGTAGTGAACTCCCAACCACAGCCAGTCCTACATGTAGGACTGCAGTTTCATGAAAGACTTGATCCAGCCTTCTGCAATAGTTTGAACTGAACTCTTTGTCAGATGTGGCATCTGCAGCCTCTGTAAATTCCATGGATGAAGTAATCTGAGTCAAACTATGAAGAAAAAAAATCCATATTAATTTAACTTTTCCTCAGCTGCTTTACTATCTGCTTTACAAGCTTTAATATCCCCATAAAACTGTACACTAGTTAACTTCTTAAAAAACAACATGTCTTGGTAAATGTATCTAGAGTAATACATCTATTAATAATGTTTAAGTTATTATAATTAATGTACTAAGTATAATAGTAATTATATTAATAACAAAAATGCACATACATTTGCTTAACCTAGACTCTTCTCTCTGGACTCAGTCAAGCAAAAAGCAGCCAAGCAAAATCAGTGTTCCTACCTACGTTAGCAAAGACTTCATGGGGTTTTTGGAAGCACTTTTTTTTCCTGCTGAGGTTAAAAAAAAGTGTCTTAAAAGAACATCTGAGTGATTCATCCAAATCCTTCACTGTATGGTTCCTAAAAAGCCAGATATTTCACCTAAGTCAAAGATCATATAATGCCTCAGTCAAATCACACTCGCTGTCATCAATGGGTTTACAGCATAATATGGGCTACAACATTTTGAAGTACAGGCTTTCCATGTGCTATCGTGCTCTGCCATGTCATAGTTATCTTGTAGTATATCTCTCAACTGAACAGCAGGTGTGAGGTGCCTTTCACTTCAATTACATGCATATCCTGAATGTTGTGTTTATGACATGGTGTATATGCATTTCCTTTTATTATTTTTTGTTCTGAAGGGATAGCTGGAGCCATTGTTGCCGTTCTAGCAGCTAGCAGCTTCCAATCTGACATAAAATCATTTTTTTGACAATATGAAATATCTGCTGGTCATGATGCATGTTGTTTCTCATCTCTGAAGATTTGAATGTGTTTCAGATGTATACAGTCATACTCTGTTATTTATGGATAGTAGTGAGTTTCTGAAAAGGGCAATGGATAGTAGGTTAATGGATAGCGAAATGGTTTCTTTCCATAAGAACTGTTGTAGTAAAGAGAAGATGCACTCAAGCACTTAATATATACAGACGGGGACAGTACATTGCATTAAAAAAACCTTTCCTACTCATATGCCTTTAATATTAACCAGAAAAATATCAAGATCCTCTGTGGAAAAAGCATGACACCAAACTGGGTTGCGACTCTGGACTTCAGGCAAGCTAACTTTGGCCTCTTCCGCTTGGAAGAATCTCAAGGAACAATGTGGCTTGGATGAGTGGAGAGTGAGGTGGATCAAGAACTGGATGAATGACAGAACCCAGAGGGTGGTGATCAATGGAGCCAAGTCAAATTGGAGGCCTGTGGCCAATGGGGTTCCACAAGGAATGGTTCTGAGGCCAGTCTTGTTCAACGTCTTCATCAATGACCTGGATGAGGGGATAGAGTGTACCCTCAGCAAGATCCCTGATGACACCAAACTGGGAGGAGTGGCTGATTCACCAGAAGGCTGTGTTGCCATGTAGTGGGATCTTGACTGGCTAGAGAGTTGGGCAGAGAGGAACCTTATGAGGTTCTATAAGGACAAAGTGCAGAGTCCTGCATCTGGGGAGGAACAATCCTGTCCATCAGTACAGGCTGGAGATTGACCTGCTGGAGAGCAGCTCTGCAGAGAGAGACCTGGGAGTGCTGCTTGACAATAAACTAACCATAAGCCAGCAATGTGCCCTCGTGGCCAAGAAGGCTAATGGCATCTTGGGATGCATCAAGAAGAGTGTGGTCAGCAGGTCAAGGGAGGTTCTGCTCCCCCTCTACTCTGCTCTGGTGAGGCCTTATCTGCAGTACTGTGTCCAGTTCTGGGGTCCTCAAACAGAGAACTTCTGGAGAGAGTCCATCACAGGGCCAAAAAGGTGATGAGAGCACTGGAGCGTCTTCCTTATGAGAAAGGGCTGTGAGAACTGGGGCTATTCAGCCTACAGAACAGAAGACTGAGGAAGGATCTCATTAATACTTATAAGTATATAAATGGTGGATGTCATTAGATTGGGGCATCCCTTTTTTCTATGGTATCTAGCAATAGGACAAGGGGTAATGGGATGAACCTAGAACACAAAAAGTTCCATTGAATCATAAGAAAAAACTATTTCACTGTGAGGATGATGGAGCCCTGGCACAGGCTGCCCAATCTCCTTCCTTGAAGGTCTTCAATACCCATCTGGATGTGTTCCTGTGCAACCTGGTCTAGGTGGACCTGCCTTAGCAAGGGGGTTGGACTAGATGATCTCTAAAGGTCCCCGCCAACCCCTACCATTCTATGATTCTGCAAGCCAGCAATGTGCCCTCATCGCCAAGAAAGCCAATGACACCTTGTGATGCATCAATAAGATTGTGGACAGCAGATTGAAAGAGGTTCTCCTCCCCTTCTACTCTGCCCTGATGAGGCTTCACCTGGAGTCATGTGTCCAGTTCCAGGCTCCCCAGCTGAAGAGGGACAGGGAACTTCTGGAGAGAATCCACTGTAGGGCCACCAAGATGATCAGGGGACTAGAGTATCTTTCTTATGAGGAAAGGCTGTGGGACCTGGGGCTGTTCAACCTGGAGAAGAGGAGACTGAGGGGGGACCTCATCAATAATTACAAGTATCTAAAAGGTGCACATCAAGAGGATGGGGTGACAATTTTTTCTGTATTGTCCAGTGATAGGACTAAGGGTAATGGACATAAGCTGGAACACAAAAAGTTCCACTTAAGCTCAAGAAAAAACTATTTCACTGTTCAGTTGAGGGAGCCCTGGCCCACACTTCCCAGGGAAGGTGTGAAGTCTTCTTCTCTGGAGGTTTTTAAATCCCTCCTGGGCGCATTCCTGTGTGACTTGATCTAGTTGAACTTGGTTTAATAGGGGGGTTTGACTAGATGATCTTTCTTTTAGCTTATTGTCCCTTCCAACCCCTACCATTCTGTGATTCTGTGAAAAGTAAGATCTTTAAGTCTCAGAGGCAAAAGGAAGATGTTGCTGCAAACCACACACTAAACAACACACACGTCTGTGATCATCAGCATGATACACAGAGTATTGAAACAGAAAAAAATATTGTACTATGCACAAATGCATCCAATTTCTCAGTACTTACTTTATACATGTAAATATTTTATTGAAACAAGAAAGACATTAAGCAAAATATATAGAAGAAAACATAAATGAATACTTTAAAGTGTCATTCACATGTTAAAGTAATTCTGTGATGTCCAATACTGCTCATCAGACCTGCTTCCATATCACTAGGCATCTTAGGGAAGTTTTTTAGAGAAGATGGAAAAACAGGGTAATAATAATGGTTAGCCCAGCAGAGTATTAAGTAGTTGCCAATGGAAAACTAGGATAGCAAACAGACAAGTACAGATAACAGATTCTTACTTTCTGTGCATATATTTATTGTCTGTGCATGGGGGAGGTGTATATATATATATATATATATATACACATAGATAGATATATAAAAACAGGAAAAGGAACAGTCTCAGTTTTAAGGTATGATAATGATCAACAGTAAAATATATATTGTTTATAAAATCTAATTTTTCACATACCTTCTAAAATCTTTCTGCCCTGGAATGCTTAAAATGAAATGAACTGACAATCATATTTCAGTAATGTATTCTATCACNATAGATAGATATATAAAAACAGGAAAAGGAACAGTCTCAGTTTTAAGGTATGATAATGATCAACAGTAAAATATATATTGTTTATAAAATCTAATTTTTCACATACCTTCTAAAATCTTTCTGCCCTGGAATGCTTAAAATGAAATGAACTGACAATCATATTTCAGTAATGTATTCTATCACAGAAATTAACACTAAACATGTCAATCAGGGAAAAAGACATGTGCTACATTATTTACATCATGCTTCAAGAGGAAATCATCTAAACAATTTCCAAAAGGTGGAAATTTTCTCAGTGGTTTACTCAGCTTATAAGATCTATTTCAGTTGAAATCTATTTTGTTTGTTGCTACTGTCTGAAATTTTATTTTGCTTTCTTGGGAATATCACTACAGTAAGAAAGACTTTGAAATAATAGAATGTGCAATAATTGAGCTTTGAGATTATAAGTGTTATTTGAAAGTCTTGAAAAAAATTCTTGCTAGCTTCCCTCAGTTAGAATAAAACACAGTAACTCCTATTTCCAGCTATTTCAGCTACAGATGCAGAAGTGATAGAGAGGTATCATCATTTCTATCCTATAATGTTTTTGCTGTCCTTCCTTAAAAATCTATGTTGATTTAAGGTTCCTTTCCCTCGCAAAATCTTTATGGTAGCTAGCTAGCATAGCTTTCAGATTTTATCTTGCCATATGTTTCAAGCTGTGTGTTTCAGTCTGCATCTGCTGAGTATGTGCTACAGTATGGCTACAACATCAACTCAAAACAATTGGGACTACAGTCTTTATAATAATTACTCTGCAGCTGTTGAAATCAGAATCTTTAAAAAAGTCTAAAAGCTGTAGCTTCTCTCCCTCTCTATTTTTATCTAAAGCATAAACAAGCACATTTTGATGACACTTCTTGAACTGTAAGACAGAAGGAAATTTTTTTTCCAAGGTATAAGATAAACTCACACTGCATTATACCATGGAATAAAGGTATGTCTGGCTTTTACCATGACAGGTAATGTAAAGAAAAAAAAAGTGGAAAAAAAAAAAAGTTGTAGTACAATACATCTTAGGTGTCAGAAGTATCATTTGGAAAACAATATTGACTAATTTCTGCTTTTCAAAAAAAATTTGCTGATTACCAAAAACTGAAGAATTTATTAACAGCTAAAGCCCTAGCAATCCTAAGCTTCCCTCCCTTACGTCCTTCCAGCAAATATATTCAAGCACCTGCATACTGTTTAGATGTGACATCACTACAATGACTCAGAATTTATAAAGAAATGTAGTATAAAGGAAGGGTTTGATTCTGTAGTCCATACAGAATTGCTTGAGTAGACTACTTCATTCACAATCTGAATGCAACAGTCATTTTTAGCTTATCCAGTAGTATTATTTTTAATTTTCTGTGATTAAAATGGTAGGCTCATGGGATTATACAAAGATTCAGTTTTAAGGGATCTCAAGAAGTCAAAAGCTGGATCTCTAGTGAGGGCAGGCCAGGTTGCCCATGGTTTTGTTCAGTCAGTGTCTTGAAACCCATCAAGGACAGTGGCAGCACAATGTTGTTGTGCAACCTGCTCCACTGACTCACTGTCTCCTTGGGGAAAAAGTTTTTCTGTGTACTCAGTTCCAATTTCTCTTGTTTAGACTTCTGTTCGCTGTCTCTTCTTCCCCCATCATGTATTACCATTAGGAACTTGTCCCTGCTCTCTCAATCACCTCCTCTCCTCTCCACATAAAGCTGCTATTAGGTCTCTCCAGACTCTTCTCCAGACTTCCTCTCCAGACTGAACAAACTCAGGAGTAATAACATGAAACAACAAAAAAAAAGTTTTATATACATATAAAAAAAGTAACAGTGAATGCAGGCAATATTCTTACTGCTGATAAAACACAACCCGAAGTTGGCATATTGTTCCATAGTTACATAGGGGAAACAATGTTTCTACTCCAAATGATAGATGGTGCAGGTTTTCACAGTTACTTAAGGTGGCTAACTCCCAACAGATCTGGTGGAAGACAGTTATCCAGACAGTTTTGAATATTCAGCCATGACACTGTAGGAAAACCCATTACTGTCATCACAACCTGAGTCCTTAAAGATCCAGTAGACAATTCATTGTAAGCATATGAGCAGGCACATCTTGATTACTTTCAAACTTACAATAAGCACATTTTCAGATTATATAAAAATATTTTCAGACTAGTACCTAAATAAAGGTAGTGCAAGGAAAAAAGAAAAAGGGGAGGAAACAAATACAGGAACAAAGCATGACTATGTGATGCTCAGGAATATATTGTAATAATAAAACTAGCTATTTTCTTTTTTAGTGTGTTAAGAAGTCTGCCAAATGAATCTCACTACTGTGATGGTGAGAAATTTAACTTTTAAATTCCAAGACTAAATCAAGAAGCAATGTCAACAATTCTTCATTTGAAGAATTGCTCTGGAGGAGTCTTACTGCAGCCACCAGTTACAGACCTGAATCTCAGTTCTTTTGATTGTCTGACTTCTAAGTGTCTAGAATTGAGGAGATGACCTCTGTTTTTTGGCATTACGCTAGCAATAGCTCTCAGTTTCTCTTTGGATTAAGTTCCTTCATACTGCTGAAAGCCACTTATCTCCGTTGTGCATCAGGAGTTGACATAAGATTCAAATTATTAGAATAGTTGTTATAGAAGTATCTTTTTTAAATAGAAAAAAAAAAATCTGATCTACCTGATGATTTCCTCTCATTTTGCAAGGATGCTCCTTCTGGTGGTGATTTCTTGTCTTTTCAGATATATGTCAAAAATATCTAGAATGATCAAATAGATCCTTTCATGTCATCTTTGTTTTATAAATCTAAGAATTAATAACTAGTAAATGAATGCAAAGCAAATTACTGCCAAGGCATAAAATGTTGTAATTTTATGAACATTAATGACAATTTAAAAAATGTTAAGGTTCAATCTGCTTAGGCAGACTCTAACTTAACAATTCTGTTTCCTAATTAAATCTTGATTACCTACAAAATCCATCCAGCTAACAATTCTATGTCCTGATGTAATTACTTGTTTTCTGCAGAACTTGTACCATGTAACACAAAAGCAGTTCAGACTCTAATTTGGAGACTTTGAAAGAAGATGCACTGGAAAGGGTTTCTTTCAATTATTCAGCTCTTACTTATTTAATATTTGTGGGAGCGAAAGATGTACTGGAGTGAAGCTGATGTGCTGCTAATATAAGGTCTACATGGTAAAGCATTACATCATGTATTCTGGCAATCAAGTCCACCTGAACTCAGTTTAAAAGAAATTGTAGACATTTTCTTTCTCCTCTTTTGAGAAGTACTGTATATTTTTCTTTATAAATATGCACATCTGTATCAGTCCAGATATAATCAGTGAGAAAAACACACTAAGATTTAACAAGCAAAACTATATCTATCAACTTACAGCTTTTTCTTCTTATCTAACTTTAGAAATGCATGTGGAAGTGCCCTAGATCTGACCTGTGCATGAGATCCAAGAAGTATCATTTATGAAAAATGTATGTAGATATCTGCAAAAATAGCAGCAATTGATTCAACTAAGCTGGTAGCTGTATTTGAATTCTTTCTGGAGATTATTGTTATTTTTGCTAATCTGCTAAAACTTCCACAGGAGTTCTGTGGTGTAGGCATAAGAGCTAGGCAAGAGGACTGTTGCAGTTTTTCTGTTTTAATGAATGGGTGTCCATTTATTTAAATAACAACAGGATTCTCTATTTGCTTTCAGAGACGGGGTGTAGATGGTAATTATATGAAGTAAGTCTTAGTCTTTCAAGGTTACACCCTTCCCGCTCTGTTTGTCTACTTTTTCTTTCTAACTAAACGTAGACTAGAAGCACATGGAGAATAATAAATTATGGATAACAACTTTAATTCATAGACCTCATAACAGAACCCTCAGTGATCTGCACTTACTCTCCTATGCACCAACAAACAAGCTATAAATCTTCTGAATGTTCTTACTAATATCCCTATCTTTTCCAGTAATTACAAGCAATATCTCAAAAAATAGTTGCCTGATTCACTCCCACAGTATTGTGGAACAGTTTAATAACCATGGATATAGCATTAGTGGAGAGTTCAGATAAAGTTTTGATCTCAATGGAAAATGGAGATTTTAGTTATTTACTAGGACATATATA
The DNA here is from genome assembly GCA_013401255.1 of Urocolius indicus. NCBI lineage: Eukaryota > Metazoa > Chordata > Aves > Coliiformes > Coliidae > Urocolius > Urocolius indicus. The sequence continues at coordinate 13,683 of WBNH01001051.1, forward strand.
AGTTCTTTGCTTTTCTTATATTATTTACTTTTTTGCCTAGTTGTTTTTGGGTTTTGGTGGGGGGTTTTTTTTGTTTGGTTTTTTTTTTTCCAAATAGAAGGTGATAACACAAGAAAATTGGGGGAAAAAAAGGAACTAGAAATGTTACTAAAATGAATACTAGTTCAAATGTTTTGCATCTTAACTAACCCATAATCTTAAATTAAGCTTAAAATCACTTAATAATCCTTGAAAAGGAATTTTACTTGGTAAAAAACCAGCAAAATACCATTGTTACTTCTGGAGTACTAGAGACATGCTAAGTAACACATGGAACAAAATTTTTCCGTAAGAAATTTCTTGTGGCTTGCCAACAGTACTGACAAAATGACGTCATTTTAAAGCACTTGAATACCATTTGGAACATTAAAAATTAAAAGTATTTTAAGCCAGAAAATGCATCTCTCCACTAATGGGAATATGGCAAAATGAAAACAATGCTTTTACACAGTGTGTATCTATAGCAGCAACGGTACTCATTGGGCTACTGAGAGGAATGTAACAGGAGCTCTGAGTAGGTTACTTCATCCATGTACTTACAGAATTTCATGAAGAACTTTTGGAGTCTATGATAGCTGTATCCAGGCTAAAACACAATGAATATATACCACATATTCTTCCCAAAAGCTGTTGCCCTGCATCAGCTATTAAGATGGTTCTCTCACTTTTAAGACAAACAGGACAGACTTCAGTAAATGAATAAATAATTCCTCAGGTCAGCAGTAATTTATGCCAAAATGCTGGTGACCCCTGACAATCCAAGGAAGTTTTGATATATATAAATTAATGACAATTAGAAATCTCAAATTCTTATTAAACTACAATAATCTGCTTGCATATATCTATATATAATATCAGCTTGCATATGCTGCACAAGAGTGCTAAGATTAGGGTTGTCTCTTGAACTCCCCTTTGCATGGAATAAATTTGAATAACCAAAATAAATCAGGCCTGGACAGCAGTTACGCAAAGATTTTCTTAGTAGGTAAAGTTTTATGTTGTGTGGTAATTTTTTTTCTCAAACTTACCAAACTAAAATAAAGTAGTTATAAAGTGAATAATAAAAAAGACCAAATCCAAGAATGTGAGTTAACAGGTGTACAACATATCTCTGCAATTCACTCTTGATATTGTATTTTTTTATTCAGCCTCCTTCCAGCTGCAACTAAATTGTTTTTTTCAACTTACTAAATAGTGGTTTAGCTCTGAAGTTAATGTACTGCTGATCAGAAGGGTAAAGAACTTCCAAAATGAGTTCCAGTCTACTCTTTCCCTTATAGACACATATATACATTCATGTGTAGCCACTGCTACCGTATTCCATGTGTTCAAACAGCCGGAGTCATCAGTAACAGCAGTTGCTCTGCATGTATTCTTCTGAAAAAGCCTACAGACCTTCATCCATGAACAGCCTCAACGCTCTGAATCTGAAAAGGAAAGGAAAGGAAAAAAAAAGAAAAGAAAAGAAAGGAAAGGAAAGGAAAGGAAAGGAAAGGAAAGGAAAGGAAAGGAAAGGAAAGGAAAGGAAAGGAAAGGAAAGGAAAGGAAATAAATCAGCATGCTGCCTACTTCCTAATAATACTGTTTTCCATATTATCCGTGGCTTCTGCAAAGGCTCCATAAACATTTTGGGAAGGGCATAAAGGATTCAATACTAGAGAATCATTGAATTAAAAAATTCTCCCATTCAGATTTCTTAAGGTTTCTCAAAGGAGTCAAGTGGCCCACTTCAAGATTTTCTCTTAAGGACAGCTTGTTCTCAAGCAATATATAGTAGAAGAAACACGATGGTAAAAGATTACTTGGCAGTATTAACATTAATGGGACACTGTAGCTCTTCCTCGGTCTTTTACAGACTTACTGGCTGATTTAGGAAACCATACTCAGTTTCCCAATCTGCAAAGTGTAAAATACTGATACTGACATCCTTTCTTAAATTGTTGTTGGAACTGTGAGTGATGAGCACTTTGGAGAAGCCATGTGGAAGTGTTTCTAGCCTCATTTTTGTTTTTTTTTTTTTTAATTTGAGAGGCACTTAGACTTGAGTGAAAGTCTCTAAGAGCCTCTTTTTTTTTAATTTGAGAGGCACTTAGACTTGAGTGAAAGTCTCTAAGAGCCTCTAAAAAATTGTTTCATACAATGTAAGGATGACGTGTCTGTGCCATCAAGCAGCATTTGAAAATGTATGTATGAGCTAAATTAGAGACTCTAATACTTATGGTTACCTTGTTACAGGATTTTGCTTTTCAAGGGGTTTATGACTTTCCAAAGTGATACGACCTGCAAAAAAGAGCCCACAATGTATGCAAAGATTAGTTGCAGTGGTCCACAAGAAAGTGGAAACCTTTCTGCTTAACAGCATTCACTTCTATAATTTACTACTGCATTTTAGCCTCTCTAAAACTCAGCCTCTCAGAAAACTAAGATTTTGTACACTGCTGCCTGTTTCATTCAAGAAAATTCTAATTTCTTTTCTCATCTAATCCATGAAAGGACTGTTATTAAATACCTACATCGTCTTCCCAGTTACAACTCTTTTTTTCATTTTAACCTTTTATTCATTTGAAAAATAAAAATAATGCTTAAAGATTCATACTTGAAGAGCAAGTGAGTGAAAGTGTGCAAAGTTCATAACTGTGATGAATATATCCATTGTCTGACATGCCTTTGTTTAAATAGATTTTACAACTGTCTTACGAAGAACAGTAAGCAGAAGTTTAGTTTGAAGGGATGTTTAGCTGGAAAGTTGTCTGGAGGAAAAGGACCTGGGGGTGCTGGTGAACAGTTGGCTGAACATGAGCCAGCATTGTGCCCATGTGGCCAAGGCAGCCAATGGTATCCTGGCTTGTATTAAAAATAGTGTGGCCAGTATTCACCGTGCATCTTATACTTGTAAGCATTGATAACTTTGTACAAATGCATCTTTGTATCTTGGACGACATTATTGAATATACAATTTTGTTAGTGAATAGGTGTCATGACTGCTAGTCTGTGTATATTATTATCTATTAATAAAGCTATATAAAGCCATAATAAGCCTGTTTACTCATAGTGACTATAGAGCACCTTTATCATACAGTGAATAATTTAAAAAAAAAAAAAAACCAGAGAAGAAAATCAAACAATTAGCCAGAAATAATTCTGGAAGAGTCTTGTTCTGGGTTAGCTCTACTGGGCTTACTCAGTCCTCCCAGCAAGACGGGGGAGAGAATCAGAAAGGTAAAAGTGCAAAAACTTGTGGGTTGATATAAAGACTACTTAATAGCTAAAGCAAAAGGCATATGCACAAGTAAAGTAAAATAAGGAATTCATTCACTTCTTCCCATAGCATGCAGATGTCAGCCATGTCCAGAAAAGCAGGGTCTTGTCACATGTAAGAGTGACTTGGGAAGTTAAATGTCCTCTCATTCCTCCTCCTTCCCCAGCTTTTATTGCTGAGCATGTCATCACATGGTGTAGACTATTGGTCAGTTGTGGTCAGCTGTCCTGGCTGTGTCCCCTTCCAGCTTCTTGTGCACCTCCAACTTAGTGGCAGGACAGAAAAGACCTTGACTTTGTGTAAGCACCACTCAGCAGTAATGAAAACATCCTTTTGCTATCAGCACTGTTTTGGTCACAAATCCAAAACACAGCATCATACGAGCTACTATGAAGAATATTAACTCTATCCCAGCCAAAACCAATCAAGGCTATAGGTGAATTTCAAAGCAACAGGAGAATCCCATGCTTCTGAGCTCATCATCCAGTGATTAGGAGGTATATGGTAGAATTAAATCCAGAGTTAAAGAGTTCTTCCTCATATTGAGAGCCAGAGGAAGATGCACAGAGAAGAGTGGGGAGAAGAACTGACTGGAAGATTCAAGGTTGCCTGGCTGTGGACAAGCAAGCTGGCAGAAACCTGCCTATGAGCTAAGACAAATGACTTGAAGTACAGAAAGGACCAAGAAACAAGCACACCTATGGACTGAGAGTGGCAAAGAACTGCAATAGAAATAATGAGATGCAGGAGGAACATCTTGTCAATATGAGACACAAGAGACTGCTTGACAATGAGAGAATAAGGTGAACAGCAAGTCTGAAAATAAGTCTGAACTCTGAGTAGCAGAATCAAGAGAATAAACTGTCCTCAGAAAAATGTCATGGACTAAAAATGTTAGTTCAAATGCAAGCCAGAAAAGCAGAGAGATCTTGATAAGGGTGCCCTTAGCAAAACAGGTAGACTCTCTTTCTTGATATTAACTGCAATTTTTCAGAACATTAGTGCCAGGAAGGTTTCAGCCCTTTTAACTGCCATCCCTAGCAAGGAACCATTTCACACATACTGACAGAGTGTGAATCTGACCTTGAATCCACTATTCACTATACTAATCTGCTTGCAGAGCCTGATCCTGAAGCAGCTGATAACAACTGTCTTTCAATCTCTAAGTATTACTAAATACAATTGGTAAAATATGTTGTTATCTACCCTTATCAGAAAGTTTCAGCACTCTCTACCAAAAAAAAAAAAAAAAAAAAAAAAAAGCCCCTGCAGCGTTGTTTCTACAATTATACTGATTATTTTAGCCACTGTGAACACACAGGGTAGCCACCCTCATCAGACTCTCTAATAATGATATACCAGCCATTAGTATTATCTTCTAGGACTCCAAACTAGTCCCTAATCTAACAACATGTGCTTACATCTTCTGTCAATATATTCAGTGTCGTAAGTTTTCTTCTCACAGGTATCTTCACAGCTTCTTGAACATAATGAAAATATTATTTTAATGAAAGTATATCTCCTACTTTAATTTCTATAAATCAAAACTTTCTTCAAGTTTCATTTTACTTTTTCTACAACTTTTTTTTTTGTTTTAATGTAATAATGTAACATAGAGAATACTAGAACCTATTAAATTGAACCAGGATGATATATTATTTGCCATTTTTTTAATATGGATGCTCTTTTATATAATCCTGAAATATTTGCTACAGAAGATTGGCAGTGTCTTAAATTTTTTTTCAAGTGCAGTGGGTCTGGGATGGTAG
>WBNH01001063.1:0-20101 GCA_013401255.1 Urocolius indicus
AATGATTCTGTGGGCCAGGTAGGTGTTAGGCAGGAGGTAACAGTGAGAGCTGGGAGTCAGTGATGTACATCCAGCTCTTCTCTCCAAGCTCTCCTTTGCCCAACTAGTGGCAAGTGCTTAACTGCAAAGTCAGAGCAGTAAAAGAAAGACTTGGATTTCATTCCACGAGCACAGCAACACCCTCATTCTGTGGCATCCAGCAGCACCTGCCACGGGCTGGCTCTGCTGAGCATTCAGGAAAGGGGGGTTAGGCAAACACAAACAATCCAGCTCTTTGATTTTTAACTTGTAAATCCCATCTGAAGTTGGACCCTGTGATTTCTGAAGCCTTATTGTGGATGCCTGTGGCCCTCTGCAGCGATGCTTTGTGTGTGCTGTTTCATTTTGTCATAACTGGGTCCATTTTTCTTCTTTCATTTCCAGTGCAGAGCCTTTGCTTTTCTCTGTGGCAGCCTGGAGACTGCTGTGAAATGGCCAAGCTGGGTTATCATCTTTTAGGAAACACTTACAGAGGAAATGTGGGGTTTGCTGCTTGTTTTGTGCTTTCCAGCAGGGCTGATCCCTGGGCTGGGCTTGGTTCCTTGCTCCAGTGCCCCTGATCTCACAGCTCTCACATCACATGGTCTCACATCAACAGTCAACATTGTCTCCAGTTCTCAGCAAAGCCACAGCCTGGTAGTGCCTTGGTTGGCCCAGGAAGAATCTCTCAGGTCACTGCCCTCACTCAACAAGATGAAGAGCCCCATCCCCTGCCTTTTGCCCTGTTTTGAGGCCTCTGTTCCCTTGTTGGCAGGTGAGTGTCTTGCACTACCATTCATTTTTGTCCTCTCCTTGCTGTCCCTGCTTTAAAGCCTCCCAGGGATTTGCTCCAGACACAAATGTGTTCTTGTTCTTTCTCTCCCTTTGCCCTTCATCCTGTAATTGGATTCATTTCCTCCATCCAACCCACCACGAGCTTCTCCCCATCCCTTTATGTAACGGTGCTGGCTCTGGGCTCTGCTGCTTGGGGCTTGATCTGCAGCCACTGAAACCAGTCAAGAGCTTTGCACCTTGAATCCCACATTGGGGCCATCACTCTTTTTCTTTCACATTCTCCTGCTCCTTTTGTGTTTGCAGCCTCTTCATTCCATTTTCTCTTGCTCCCTTCCAGCCTCAAGTGCAGCCTGAGCCCTCTGGTCCTGCCCAGGAGTTAACTGCAACAGCCCTGCACAGATGAGCAAAGCAATGACAGGATTGCCTGCAAAAGATGGGTTTTTCACTCCTTTCATTCAGATTTGGTTGTTTAATTCCCAATCTTTACTGCTGAGGCTTTGGCTGAGGTTGTTGTTCATCACCCCAGCAAAACAGCCCTGGACTAAACAAGCATTCTATCAAATGTGAGCCCTGTGCTGAGATCAGGACGGGCCCAAATAGCTCTGAACATCTTTCTGCTGTCATCAGAGTTTTCCATTTGGTTTTGCTGGTCCCCATGTCCTAGCTGGGATGGATGTGCCCCTGTTCTGCCCATCAGCAGGTTTCTCCCATGAGCAAACACTCAGCAGTGAGCTCAGGCACTTGCCACGTGCACTGTCTCTTTTTGTTTTGCCCTGGAGGCATCTGACCCTGTTTCCTTGTTGCCTGGTGGAATGAATTGGTGCTTTGAAAGCTTGAAACGAGATAAAGCAGCAGCAGCAAACTCTTTTTCCCTTGTTGCAGATCAACTGCTATTAACTGCTGAGGGTTTCTGGAATCAGGAGGGTGACTCTCTGTTGAAAGTGCTCATAAATCCTGGGCCTCCAGCATCATCCAGGCCAGTGTCTTAGGAAATCTCTTGGGAGCTGGCAGCTTTGGGCACAGCAATGTCTTTCGATGCCACAGTTCTGTCATGGACAGATAACCTCCATAGACAACAACCACAAATGCTGGTGGTTGGATCCTGCCTGCTCTTGTCTCCCTTTTCCTTCCCCATCGAGCTGCTGTGGTGACCACAGGACTGAGTTCTGCATCCAGTGTGTGGGAGCAAGAGTATCATCCATCATCCTCCTGCTAATTTGACAGCCTGAGCAGCCCCACAAAGCTGCCATTTACTGCACTTCTCAGTGCTGCAGCACCTCGTTGTGCTGTGTTAACCTGATAGATTGTTGTTTGATAGGGGAAACAGTAGGAGGGGGGTAAAAAGAGGTAATAAAGGAATAAGAGGTCAGTAGGTGCCTGGTGTGTGTAAAGGCAAAATTGCTCTTTCATCACATCTAATAAATATTCCCTGTGAGTGGGGTAGGGAGCTCCTTTTCCTGAAACACTAAGTGATTTCCCTGCCTCAGTGCCTCGAGCCCAGGGCTGGGCTTAGCAGAGGCAGGCAGGGTCTTCCCCTCACCAGCCACAAGCACTTCAGGTCTTCCCCATGCCTGCAGCATCCCAGGAGAGAGAGAACAGCCATGCCCCAGCCCCTGACTGGGCATGAAACTGCAATTTCCTACCATCGCTCAAAATATCCCTGAGCCTTCAAGTGAAACAGCCAGTGGTTTGGATTTGAAAACCAAACTGGAAACAGATGAGATGCATCCTGGCTTGTTTTCTCACCTCCTCTCCTTTCTCTCTTCATTTATTCCACATCAGGGAGAGAATGGCAAAGGAGTGACCAAAAATGGAGAAAAACCAAAGCAACGAAACACTTTGCTCTTGTTTATTCTTTTTTTTTACCCCCATGTTTGAGACAGCAGCAAGTTCTGAGCAGCACAGAAAGCTCAGCTCCACACCAAAGGGGACTCGGTGTCTTTTTCATTCCAATGGGAAATGGTTGTTATGGGGTAGGACAGTCTGGCCAGTGCTTGTCTCCTCCATCACTGCTAAAGAAGCTGAATCCATCCAGGTTACATCCAGGAATACACAGTTTTACACAGAGTCTGCAGGGCTGGAAGAGACCTCCAAAGTTCATGCAACGCAACCCCCCTGCCAGAGCAGCAGCACCTAGAGCAGGGCACACAGGGACTCATCCAGCTGGGCTTGGGATGGCTCCAGAGAAGGAGCCTCCACAGCCCCTCTGGGCAGCCCGTTCCAGGGGCAGATGCAGTGGGGTGTGAATGCAGACCAGGGCAGCAGCTGAGAGCAGCAGCACACAGCACCTCCAGGGCATTGGAGGGAGCCAGTGCTCCCTCACCTCAACAGGGAACAAATTCCTCCTGCTGTTTCTCTGCAACCTCTTCTGTTGCAGCTTGTGCCCGTTGCCCCTTGTCCTGTCANGCAGCAGCACACAGCACCTCCAGGGCATTGGAGGGAGCCAGTGCTCCCTCACCTCAACAGGGAACAAATTCCTCCTGCTGTTTCTCTGCAACCTCTTCTGTTGCAGCTTGTGCCCGTTGCCCCTTGTCCTGTCATTGGCCATCCCTGAACACAGCCTGGCTCCAGCCTCCTCACATACACCTTTTTTTCCTCTTGCTTTTGTCCTTCCATTGAGAAACTGAGGCAACAGGCAGCACTTCCAGGTGTCTTGGATTTTGGAGTGTCCACTTAGGTCACTCAGATCTGGTTTCCAGAGAGGTTTGGGCATGATGGGATGCAGCACTTGCTTCTCAGGCTTCAAGTGCCTGTGGGAAGCTCTTGCAGGTGCATCACAGACCAGGAGGAGCCTGGTGAGTTGCTGAGGATGTAAATCATCACCATCCTGCTGGAACTGGGTGTGGTAGAAAGGTGCTGCTCTGTCTAGAGTATCTTGGTGCCACAGAGCTTTGTAATCCCCAGCCATGAATGACAGGACTAGAGGCAATGGGCTGCAGCTGCCCCAGGGGAGGGTGAGGTTGGAGCTGGGGCAGAACTGTTTCCCTGAGAGGGGTGTCAGCCCCTGTGCCAGGCTGCCCAGGGAGCTGAGGCAGTGCCCAGCCCTGGAGGGATCCCAAAGGCGTGGGGCTGAGGTGCTGAGGGCTGTGGGTCAGTGCTGGGCTGGGCAGGGTGAGGGGAGGGCTGGGACTGCAGCAGCTTCAGGGGCTTTAACGACCCAAATGATTCTATGATTGTGTTTGCAGGTAAAACTGAGACAGCTGTCTCTGAGTGGGATGCTCCCTCCCCTGTGCTGCACATCCAAACCTTCACCTCCACCCCCATGTCTGCCCCACAGCTCAGAGCCATCAGCAAGAGGAGCCTCTACTCTCTCTCTCTCTGGCTGCAGGAACCAGAGTGGGAGGAGGCAGAAACCACACCAGACAAATTCCCCATTCATCTAAGAGCTGATTATTTGCTGCTTCAATCAAGAGGGTGTGAAGTGTTTTGGGGGAGTCAGCAGGAGTTAAATCCTTGCTATTGATTCTCACCCAGCCGGGCTGGGTGGCCGTGAATTAACAGCAGCAGTGGGCACCTGGTGGGGATGATGGGGGGAGGAAGAGGAGGAGGAAATCTGTGCCTTTCAAATATTAATGCTGCAAATTAACATGTGTTTTAAGCCTGTGACTCTTCAAATATTGATCTAGCATTAGCAGTTTGGGAGCTGGACTGAAATGTGCCACCAGTGCTTGATTCATTAGCAGCGTTCAGCAGCTCCTGTGGAAGCTGTGCTGCATCCTTGCACAGACAGCAGCTGCAGGATGGTGCCTGGGCTGTGAGGAAAAGAGCTTTCTCCTCCTTCCTCCCAGAGCAAGAGAAGCCTAAACTGAACTCCTCATCCACATCAGCCTCAGCTGGGGGAGTGCAGATGTTCATTTCCACAGAGTCAGGTTTTTGACCCATCGGACTCCAAGGCAAAAGAGCAGAAGGTGAGCAGGATGAGCCAGGTCATCCCATGAGTGGCAAGAAATGGAAGTGGGGCTGGGGGATCACATGTTTTTTGCCATATGTGATGGCTGCTGTGGTTCTGGTGGGGCTGAGAAACCAAAGCAGATGTGCACAGAGCCCTGCCCTGCCTTCTCATACGTGGCCAGCCTTGAGGTTTTTGGATATGGGTAAGAGAAGGTGATTTGGGGCACTGTGGCTGTCAGGGCTAGTGCTACAGCTCTGACCTTCACCTCAAAACTGGGAACTTTGCTGAGGGACACCCCAATGCTTGACCAAACCCCAGGCAGAGCAGCAGGGTGGGATTTCAGTCCTCACTTTGCCCACACACTCTCCATCCGCTGTGTCAGCCTAAGGCTGGAATTCAGCCTCCCATTGGCTTCCATCTCCTGTTTTTAATGCAACCCACTGTGCCAAAACACCACGAGCACAGAGTGACTTGGAGGGAAAAGGACATGGAGACAAATGCTCAGTGCTGCTGGCACAGGATGCTCATTTTCCCCTGCTTCCTTGACATTGCAATTGATACATGGCTTAATGGCCTTTCCTCCTACTGCCAGTTCCCTGTGACAATTACTCCTAATTATGGCAAACATGGAGCTTGGGTATGAGCAGAACTGCAAGGCACACCATTTCATACATCCAATGTTTGGTTTTATTCAGCTTCTAACCTCAGCTGCAGTTTTGCAGGAGGGTTAGAGGGAGCCTGCAGATTGCACATAGTTGTAGGGGCTGCAGCAGGACAGGTTGGTTTGTGCCATTGTAATGTTAAGGAGGGAGATTTCCAGCTGGGAGCTTGATTTTAATGTCTCCTCCTTTTGCATTATAATGAGGATGTGCCAAAAGCTGCTTTTATAGACTGGGGATATGTAGAGCAAAAAAAAAGAGTACCTGTTGCTCTCACCTACTCTGGTGATTCCACTAAAGAAGTCTGGGAGTCCAGTCACAGAATCTGAAGGGCTGGAACGGACCTCCAAAACTCATCCAGTGCAACCCCACTGCCAGAGCAGCAGCACCTAGATCAGGGCACACAGGAACTCATCCAGCTGGGCTTGGGATGGCTCCAGAGGAGGCTCCACAACCCACCTGGGCAACCTTAGGGTGGTTGAGTGCTCTTTGCACCATTAAGAGCTAAACCTGGGGCCAGCATCCAGCTAACACAGACAGGATTCATTGTCATCTTCCCTTTTGTATTCTGCAGTTTGTCTTTTCCCATGCAGAAAGCTCCATTGCAGATGGATGGGAAACCTGCCAGCCAGCCCCATCTTTTGAGGTAAGGGGGAGCCAAGGCATGGGCCAGTTTGTGGTGCTTTGCAAAAGTGACCTTTCTTGGTAATGAATTTGTCACTTCCCAACACCATCTGCTGACTCCTCAGCTGCATCCATCATATCCATGCAAAGGGAATGAGAACCAAGTGTCACATGGGCTTTGTGCAAGTTCTTGAGCAAAGAGAGGAGCAATAATCATCTAATCTAATCATAGAATCACAGTAGGGTGGGGGTTGGAAGGGACCTTTAGAGCTCATCCAGCCCAACCCCCCTGCAGAAGCAGCTCCCACCTAGATCAGGTCACACAGGAACGTGTCCAGGTGTCTGACCAAGAAAACAGCACAGCACAGGCTGCTCCAGGAACTCACTGGCTCAGCCCAGCGGAAAATTCACATTCCTGCCTTTGACTGAGGCTACAGCTCCAAGGCCCTGTGACATATCCCTGAGCACAGACAGCTCACCTCTAGCTTATGTTACCTGCCAGCTGAAAGAGCTGGAGAGCAGCTCTGCAGAGAGAGACCTGTGAGTCCTGATTGACAATGAGCTAAACACGAGCAGCAACGTGGCCTCGTGGGCAAGGCCAATGGCAGCCTGGGGACAGCAAGAGAGTGTGGGCAGCAGGGCCAGGGAGCTTCTGCTGCCCCTCTGCTCTGCCAGAGCTGCTGAGGCTTCATCTGGAGTCCTGGGGCCAATTCTGGGCTCCCCAGCTCCAGAGGGACTGGGAACTGCTGCAGAGAGACCAGTGCAGGGCCAGCAAGATGCTGAGGGGACTGGAGCATCTTCCTGCTGAGGAAAGGCTGTGGGACCTGGGGCTGTTCAGTCTGGAGAAGGCTGAGGGGGGAGATCTCATTAATAGTTACAAATATCTCACTGGTGGGTGTCAGGGGGTTGGGGCAGCACTTGTTTCTGTTGTATCCAGTGCCAGGACTAGGGGTGATGGGATGAAGCTGGAACACAAACAGTTCAATTTAAATATAAGGGAAAACTGTTTGAGTGAGGGGGCCCTGGCCCAGGCTGCCCAGGGAGGGGGTGGAGGCTCCTTCCTTGGAGGGCTTCAAGACCCACCTGGACACGCTCCTGTGTGACCTGATCTAGGTGGGAGCTGCTTCTGCAGGGGGGTTGGGCTGGATGATGTCTAAATATCCCTTCCAGCCCCCACCAAGCTGTGATTCTGTGATTCTAGGTGGGTTTGGAAACATCCATAGAAGGAGCCTTCACACCCTCCCTGGGCAGCCTGGGCCAGGGCTTTGCTTCCCAGCAGCCAGACAGGATTGCTGCTGCACACTCCTGCTCTAACACTCTCTGAAGCCATTTGCAATTGCTTCCCCAACTCATTTTTCCCTCTTTCATCTCACCCAGTTGCTCTCAGTTTTCCTTGTGTGTAGCCTGGGATGTTTCTGGCCTGATCCCAAACCCTCCAGTATCAGTGTGATGGTCTTGGGAGAGCACAGATGAGATCTCACATGAGTCACTTGCTTTCTCTGTACCTCATTTGTCTGGAGAGAGATGCCAGTGCAGAATGTTTTTGTCCCTGAGGAGGATCGGTGTGTCCAGGACCAAGAGATGCTCAATTAGGATGGTAAAAGGAGCCTCACATCAAGACTCAAAAGTGAATAGATAAACCCCCAGACTGCTTTGATATCTTCCCTGCTTGTCTGTTCAGTTTGTAAAGATTTTTGGTGAGAGATTTACCATGGATGGGTTTCTCTATTATTTGACTATTTAGCCCTGCATCCTGCCAGGGGATTTATTACCTTAAATCTCTGCTTTCTGTCATGCTGCTGGGTCAAACCCCATCCTGCTTTCTGCTTGTTTTTTGCCAAGGTTGTTATTGTTGTTGGGATTTGCCACCATTACAGCACAAAGATGATTAAGGTACAGGGATGATTTTACTGGTGTGAGTATCCCAGTGGGAATGCCTCGGGCTGGAAGGTGTAGAAGCTGGGAGAGAGGAGTTTCTCCATCTTATAAATGGGGATAGAGGTAGAAAGGGGATCTCTGCCTCAGTGGGACCCAGGAAAATCATAGAATCATAGACGGTTAGGGGTTGGAAGGGACCTGCAGAGCTCATCCAGTCCCATCACCCTGCAGAAGCAGCTCCCACCTAGATCAAGTCACACAGGAACATGTCCAGGTGGGTCTCCACACCCTCCTTCCTTGGAGTCTTCAAGACCTCCAGCTTCAAGAACAGCTGCCAGCCTGCAGATAGAAGCCTGGGGAGGGAGGAAAAGAGAATCTTCCTGGAAAAGGGAAACTAATGCAGGTAACAATATTCCCTGCCTGGCAAAGCCTCTTCCCTTGGGCTGGGGAGCTGTTTGCAGTGGTGCTGGAGCACCATGTGCTGGGCACCATGCAGGTACAGGATTGCATGGCTGTGCCTGGATCAAGGAGGGAGGCAGCAGGAGCATCCAAGAGTGGGCCATCAGGAGCTCTTCTATTCACTTCCAGACAAGTGGCTCTGCAAATGGCTCTGCTCCTATTTGCAAGCTGGGGAAGGGGCTGGAGCACAAGGGTGCTGGGGAGGGGCTGAGGGAATGAATGGGGGTGTGGAGGCTGAGGGCAGCCAGCAGCACTCTCTGACACTCCCTGACAGGAGGCTGCAGGGAGCTGGGGGTTGGGCTCTGCTCCCCAGCCATGAATGACAGGACCAGAGGCAATGGGCTGCAGCTGCCCCAGGGGAGGTTGAGGCTGGAGCTGAGGCAGAACTGTTTCCCTGAGAGGGGTGTCAGCCCCTGTGCCAGGCTGCCCAGGGAGCTGGGGCAGTGCCCAGCCCTGGAGGGATCCCAAAGGCGTGGGGCTGAGGTGCTGAGGGCTGTGGGTCAGTGCTGGGCAGGGTGAGGGGAGGGCTGGGACTGCAGCAGCTTCAAGGGCTTCAACAACAAAATGATTCTGTGATTCTCAGTTCACTGGGGTGGGCACTTCATGGGTGCTCAGGCAGGTGCTTGGTGTTGGCTTCAGCAGAGAGCTCTGACAAGAAAGAGGAAACAAAATCAATGCTTAAACAAGGGGAAAGGTGCTTTCTGCTTCTCCCCTATCACAGTGAATTGATTACACCAGCTCCTGCCTCCCTCCTTGCCAGGAGCACCCAGCAGCCAGCACAGTGTGCTGCAGAGGCACAGGGAGCCCTGGCTGCCCTCTGAGCTCCAGGAACTGCTTTGAACAGATGATCAGGGTTTTGTTTGAAAGACAGATGTGTAGATAAATGTAGCACTGTGCTCCCAGCAGCACTACGTGGATGTGCAGCCTTCCTGCCCCCAAACTGGCACTTCACCCCTGTTGCATGCAGATCCCAGCAGAGCTGGGTAACACTATAGCACAAGACTTGTGCTGATGCTGAACTTGGGATCCTCCTGCTTGATGTTTTCTCTTTGTAGCTGGGAAGCAAATTCACCATCAACAAAGTACAGATCTGCCTGAAGAGGCATGGAGCTGGAGCTCTGAGGGCTGAAGGACATGTCCTGCTTCCAAAGTGAGGAAGGGAGGTGCAGAAGTGACATCCTTCAGCTGCAGCAATGGGGAGGTGGTGTTTCTCCAGGGCATGAGGGAGTGAATCCATTCACAAAGGGATGGTCAATAAGAGATGAAGGAGGTGACTGGGTTGGATTGTTTGTGTATGGCACTGCTTCATTGCAGTGATAGAATAAATGAAAAGGCACAAGAGATTGATGCTGCTGAGGCAACTGTTATCAGTACAGATGCATCCCAACCCCTCCTGTTCTAAGGGCAGAGCCTGAGAAATGCTGAGAAATGTCTGATCACTGCAGCAAATGGGATGAGTCATCCAAGGTGATGGCCTGGGATAGATGATGGCTGATGACCCAGTGTGAGTGGGCATGGGGAGGTGGCATTGATGCTGCCGAGAGGAGAGGAGAGGAGAGGAGAGGAGAGGAGAGGAGAGGAGAGGAGAGGAGAGGAGAGGAAAGGAAAGGAAAGGAAAGGAAAGGAAAGGAAAGGAAAGGAAAGGAAAGGAAAGGAAAGGAAAGGCTTACGTCCACCTCTACTCACCATCAGCCCTCCCCGGCCTGGCACACAGCAGAGGGATGTGACTGACAAGTGCTATGGAGAGGGAATATTTATTAACTTCCAGTGGCCTTTGGTTCAATACTCCCTGATATTTATGGGAAATCTAATTTAGGGGTCAGATCTGACCTAACAATGTCTTTCCAATAATGTCTGAACCAAGAGGTTTCTGAAACTAATTAAGGCTGAGGCTCCAATCAGCTGCAGTGGTTCAGCTCTGGGACCAGACTTCATTAAATTTGTCCAGAGAGAATAGTTTAATATTTAAAGAGAGCATTTAATGTTGATGTAAAGTCTTCTCCTGACGTGAAGTCGCTGATAAATCACTTCAGAAGGTAGTTTTTAAAGCCCCTTTATGCAAGGCTCTGATGGAACCAGGCTGGCAAATGCCCTTCCCAGCTCTCTTGGATTCAATGAGGCTTATTGAAAGGATTCAGCCCATCAAGGGAAGGTTTTGGAGGGGTGAGGAAGAGGAAAACAGAACAGAACAAAACAGCTGCCTTTGGGTTTTTCCTCTCTTGCAGCATCACTCTGTCTCCCTGGCTGTCAGTGGGATTGATGGGAGCCTTTTGCTCTTGATGTGTGTGGGTCTCAAGGCAGTACAGCTGGAGGGCTAAAGCTTGCAGAACAGAGGGAGTTTTTAACAGTGCTGAAGGGTTGGGCTTCAAGCCTCTGGAGATGGTGCTCAGGAACAAATCTGTTTACAGGAGGAAAAAAGAAAAGGGGGTTGAGAGGAGACTTGTCAGTCAAAGCACTTCTATTCTCAGCTCAGGAGCAACTGGAAGATTAAATATACCTCTAGTTAGCTGGTGGATAAATGGGATTGCAACTGATCAAAAGCCAAAGGGATTTCTTGTCTCCACTAGCAGCCTGGTGGCTTCTTTCCTGTCTCATTCACACTCTCAACTGATGGTTTCAAAGAAGGTGCTGCTCAGTCTGCTCTTGGTATCTGTGGTGTCCAGAGTGACTGAACACGCTGCAGGTTTCCTGCCCTTCTTGACCCAGAGCAGCTTCCACAACCATACAGGTAACCCCTAAGAAATGCACTGCAGGAGCCCTGAATAAGCCAGAGAAAGTGTTTCTCCTTCAAGCTCTGTCAGTGCCACCCTCACTCCCATCACTTGCCCCTTTGTTTCAAGCAGGAGATAGTGTGATACTGGTAGCCCCTCATCCCAGAGTTAGGGGCCATGGGAGAGGGCAGAGACAACTTTTAAGATGCAAGACTGGAAAGGAAGAGCCTGGACTCAAGAACTAGAAGAGCTGTGTGGCTTCTCAGCTGCAGCTGCTGGGTCTGGATTTCCTTCCCTCCATGCCAGTGGCTCTGGCTTTTATAGAGAAGCTGCAGCTTGCCATCACCATCCTGATGGGTCTTTTTGTTGTAACAGATAATTAAGCATCCTCCAGATGGTTGTCAACTCTGGGATGTGCAGAGAGGAGAATGTTGTTTGTTCTTTTGATGTGAAACTCATCCTGTTGAAAGGTGGCAGGCAGGCAGCCTCAGAGGCTACAGCAACACAGCCAGAGTCAGCTTCCCCCTCACTGCACAACCCATTGATACCGGGAAGAAATCTTGTTTCCAACAGACAGCCACTTTGCTTGGTAGCACTTGCTTTTTATGGGGAGTACACTCATCCTTCAGCCTCCTTGAGGAAGATGATGGGGATGCTCACAAGCAAAGTTTAGCTCCATAAATGGGAAAGACCTGCAAGAAAGGCTGGTAAAGAGGTAATGTCTGCACAGAGCTCTCCCTCTGCAATGAGACTGCTCAGGCTTTTATTAAACTTCATTGCCACTGCTATAGAACAGAATCAGGATCAGGCCTCTGGAGTAGCTCTGTAAGGTCCAACACTGGGCTACCACATCCTGATGACAGTGTCCACACAATCACTGAATAGTTGGGGATGGAAGGGCCCTGCAGAGCTCATCCAGCCTCAGCCCCTGCTCAAGCAGCTTCCCCTGGCTCAGGGGGCACAGGAACGTGTCCAGGTGGGGTTGGAAACCTCCTGAGAAGGAGCCTCCACACCCTCCCTGGGCAGCCTGGGCCAGGGCTCCCTCCCCTCAGCACCAAAGGACTTGCTCCTCCTGTTCCAGTGGAACTGTTTGTGTTCCAGCTGATGTCCATCAGCCCTGGTCCTGGCACTGGGCACTGCAGAAACAAGTGACACCCCATCCTCCTGACACCCACCCTTTAGGTACTTGTGAGTGTTGCTGAGCTCCCCCCTCAAGCTTCTCTTCTCCAGACTGAACAGCCCCAGGTCCCACAGCCTTTCCTCAGCAGGAAGATGCTCCAGTCCCCTCAGCATCTTGGTAGCCCTTTGTTTCCTACCAGTCCTGTCAGGTAACTGGGCAAGGCTACATCAGAGCAAGGTTTTTACCTCCACATTATAACATCTCCTGGACATTCAGCAGCTTGGTCACCTCTCAGGCCTACCTGGCTGCTCCTTTAGGAAGATGGAAACAACAGGAGCTCTGTCTTTGCCATCCAGTGAACACCATTCAAATGCGAGGCAGGAATTTGCATCTCTGGGTTTAACTTGTCACTTTTTCATGCAGCTCCTGAGGAGCTGCTCACTGTCACCTCTGATCTCACAGTCTGCTGTACAGGCAGCACCATGTTTATAAACTTGGGCCCATACAGCTGCACCCCCCTCCCCCCCGCCCCTCCTCACCAGAGTCTGTATACAGAGCAGAAAATTGTCAGTTTTAGGGATTTAAGTGCCAGTCTAAGCCCTCAAAGGCATCCTTACCTAGTCAGCCAAGTCTGGAAGTTGTACTTTTCCACTTGAATACAGGCAACTCTTTGCCCTGTCTGTGCAGATGCTCCTGTGGAGAGTTTGGCCTCTCTGTCTGACAAGAAAAGGAGTGTGTAGGTCAACCCTAAACTGAAGGAGAGCCTGAGGGGGACAAGCAATGGGACAAGCTAGGCTGCAATTTGGCTAAGGCACAGGTTAATGTGCAACTGCTGTTGCAAATGTGGTGCAGCAGCAATCAATAACAGGATTGAAACAGCAAGGAGTCACGGTTCAAAGCATTAAAATAACTGGCACATCCTGGTGTCTCACACCTCTCCCTGCTGCAAGCACCAGCTCTCCTGTGCCTCCAGCCATGACTGGAACGACTCTATTTACTTTGGGTACATCTGAGCCACAGCTGGCTTGAAGTCATGCAGTCTGGAGGGAGGCTGATGTCTCATCCTCAGCCTTTGCTGATGCAGGGGGCTTCAGCAGTGTCAGTAAAGCTGATGGCTTCAAGGGCCTAGGTGGGAGATTGTGGAGGATTATAAGGTACAGACATTATTTGCTCTGTTGCCAGGAGGTGCCTTTATCTGTGCTTCTGAGTCAGCCCATAGATGATGTAAACTTCAGCACTCTGAACAGCATTAGATTGAATTGACTTCAAGGTGTTGCTTTTCCCCAAGCATCATCATCTTCCCTTCAAATCAGCCCAGGACTTGCTACCAACCTGAGCAAAGTGGGGTCAAAGCACCCCACCTCACCTCTCCTTTGCTTCTCCTTATGACTTCCCTGCCTAGCTGTTGCTGTCAGAGCTGGGATGTGGCTCACCCCACACACAGCAGCTGGCAAAGTACCAACATGGCCTGGAGAAACTGCTAACAGAGATGTTACAGGACACCCCAGACAGGACTGTCAGGAGGCTGATTCCTGCCTTGGGAATTCTGCCTTTCCCTCCTCTCACCAGCTCATCATCACTGAGGTATTTATGTTCTTCAGAAGGCTTTTTGTGTCATGTTTGCTCACTTTAGAGTCCTCAGATATCCCATCTGCTCTCATGTACGTGCTCTTCTGGGAAGGTTACTCACTGGCTTAGGGTGCTGTCAGTGTCCTAGAGCTGATATTGACTGTTAGCAGCATTGCAACCCTTCCCAGCAGCTCTTCTTGGCTCTGCTTCCTCCTTTCCTCCTCCTCCTCCCAAAAAGCCCAAATCCTTCAGGGTGCAATTTCCAACAGAGCCTGTAATGCAAGAGACAGCTGTGAGGCAGCTCAGCCCCTGCAGTCAGGTGTGAACACCTTGCTCCCTGCAGCTGGAATGAGCTGTGGTTCAAGGTGGGGAGTGCTAACAAACCCAGCCCTGGGCTTTGCTCTTAGCATATGGGAATTGCACCAGGAAACATCCAGGGGTAGGATGTGGTGCAGCTCTTCCTAACCTGCAGACTTGTGGGGTGGTGGAATGGGTCTCGGTGGTGTTACCTCAGGAGCTTTGTCTTACCTGGATTTAGATGTGTCAGAGAAGAGGGTCCCCTCTGTTGCTGGGGGAGTTGCTACTCTGCTTTGGCTGTGTTGATTTCCATTTGCCCGCAGGCTTTTTAACTGAGGAGCTGAGGAGGAGGAGGAAAGAAATCTATGAAGCCTAAGAAAGGCTGAATGACAAATTTCAGGATGCTTGCTCTTCCTTTTGAGCTGCCTGCTGTCTGCAGCACCAGGACAAAGCTGCAGCTCAAAGGCTCCACTTATGGAAGCGGGATCTATAAAAGATATTACCAACAAAACCTGAGGTGAGACAATGGAGTGTGCAGCATGATTAAACACAGGAGTGCTGGTGTCTTTTCTGCATGCCTTTCAGGCAGATGGCAAGCAGCAAGTGTGGGAAAGAAGAGAGGGAGGGTTTCCAGTCCCAGAGAACCTCGCTGGCCTGAGAAGTGCAAAGCATGCTGCAAAGCCTGATCATTAACCTTAATGAGTATTAGCCCTCCTTTTTCAGCAGTGAGGGAAAATGAGGCAAAGATGTACAGGGTCTCCTGAAATTCCACTTGAACGTGAGGAAAATCTTGTTTGGTGCTGAGGTGAGGGAGCCCTGGCCCAGGCTGCCCAGGGAGAGTGTCTAGGCTCCTTCTCAGGAGGTTTTCAACCCCACCTGGACACGTTCCTATGCCCCCTGAGCCAGGGGAAGCTGCTTGAGCAGAGGCTGAATAAGCTCTGCAGGGCCCTTACAGCCCCCACCACGCTGGGATTGTGTGACAGAGATCTCAGTCTCATGAGCAGTACCTCTCCCATTGGGCTCAGGGTGTGTGCAACGAGGCAAAGCTCTGGTCTGATTTCTGCTCCTCAAACAAAGCTGGAGCTGAAGCCATAATTCCTCCTGAATGTATTGCTCTCCATTTACATACCTCGTGGCTTATTTTAGAGCTGCTCCTCCGTATTGGCAGCAGGAAATCCAACATATGTAAAGCAAGGATGGATGAGATCAATGGTATGTATGTGAGTCTATCCAATTCCAATCCAATTTCATCCTCCCAGCCCAGCACATATCCTGTTCTTGCTGTGGCTCATTTAAATAGCTGTGTTCGTAGTGGAGCAACACTGCTCAGTGTGCTCTCTGCTGCAAGCCATCCCTTAGGAGAAAAGAAAGCTCCTGCTGTATCATGCAATGTCCAGCACAGAGTGGATTCCAGCTTGAAGAGGTGATTCAAAGGTACACTCCTGGTCCATGGGCTGAGCAGCTCATTGCGGCTCCAAGTTTGCAGGGATGATTGCTGAGGCAGGTTGAGCTATGAAATATGACTGTAAATGTGTCTGAGCAGCTGGAAGGTAGAAAATAACGTGTTCCATTAGGCTGGAATTGAAAGTAACTGCAGGTATTGCCGGGCTCTGTGAGCTCAGCCTGTGCAAATCAGGCTGCAGCAGAGTGATATCATTGGAAGATCTGTCATGGAAATCACCAGAGAAGCTGTGCCACATTTACACCCATGTGCAGCAAAGCTGTGTGCTTCAAAGGGCCATGCAGGTTACTTCTGAAAGACCCAAGCCTTTAGCTCAGGTCTAATTTTGCCCACGGGGAAAATGAGAGAATTTCCCCTTGAGGGGCAAACTGCTCCTAAAAAGCCTCAGAGGTATCTCTGTTGTGCCCTTTTGCCCAGCTCCTTCACTCAGATGGTTTTTTCCAGGCTGACAGCTCCCCTGTGCCATCTAGGAAGGAAAGTTTCCCAGTGACAGCGAGCAAGAAAGTGAATATGAGCCTCTTGGATTTGCTTCCTGGACCATTTCCCAAGGCAGTGACTGTGGGGCCAATGCTGCAGAGGCTTCCATGAGATCCACCAAAGTGACTTTGCAGGGATATGTCCCTCTCCTCTCAAAAGTGAATGCAGACAAGCTGCAGTAGCCAAGGTCTGCTTTCATCCTGGCTATTGGTTCTGCCAGTGGTTCTTCCCAGTTGACCCAGCTAGACACAAGCTCAGGCATACACAGCTGGCTGGGACAGTAACCATATGAACCCCTTGTCTTGTCCTGCACCAAAGCACTTGGGTGCCTTTAGATGATGGAAGTCAATTCCTTTGTGCCTTGGGAGGGGCTCAGTGGTTGCAAAGATGGAGAAACTCTGCTGCTGGAAGGAGAAGATGGATGGGCCTCACCCACGTCCTCAGGCAAGACTCTCACTGTCAGGGATGTTAGATCTCTTGTTAAGGAGCAAAATGTGGTCCAAGCTGCAGGACAGATCTGCATCCCCAGTGCCCTGGCAGGCAGCAGCACCACAGTCCGTGCCTGCAAAGATCTTGCTGCTCCAGAAGCTGAACAAGAGTTTTGTGGCAATACGAGCAGCCAAATGGCTGAAGGGAAAGAGGCAGAAAAAGGAGGAGAGACAAGAATGAAACCAGCACTGACTTTCTAACCTAATAAGAAGCCTGTCAGGCTGAGGGATGTGACATATGATCAGGAGGACGAGAAGTGGTGTTCTTGGGTCACACCTGTGCCGTGGCTGTGAGTGACAGGGTGTTAAATTGGCCCAGGCAGCTCCCAAGTCAGATCTGACGCTTCCCCTGCTGACATATGCAGGCTTGTCATCCAAATGCCACGGGATAAGGAGAGGGGGTGGCATGGTGAGGTTCCTTCAGCAGCCCCTCGGTTAAGTGAGGAAGGCTTCATCTGCTGCTTGTGGGTTTTTGGGGGGTGCAGCAAGCTCTCCTCTGTAGCTACCTCAGGAAGATGGTGTAGATCTATTTCTTACTCCTCTGCTTACATCAGTCCTGCCTTGATGCTTCAGGAGGAGAAGCAGGAGGCACTGCAGGATCTGAGTCACTGCCGGCAGGGCTAAGGCAGCTTCAGGCCTCGCAGGGAAGGTGCAGCCTGGCCCCTCCTCACTGTCCCATCTTCCCACATCCAGCCCAGGATATTTACAGCCAAGATATTTGAGAGCTACACCGTGGGCTGGGAAACTGGCTTCTCACAGCCGAGCATCTCTGAGCATCACAGCCCAGCAGCAGTAGCAGGGCCTGTGCTCAGCCTGGCAGCCTCTGCTGCTGCCCAGAGACGTGGGGGGATGATAAAGGGGCTGTAAAAAGCAGAAAAGCCACTGTCAGCTTCATCACCAGCACTGTGGGCAGGGTAAAGGGATCAAAGAGAGGCTTGTCCATGGGGATACAGGCTCTGCTGCCTTCTCTCTGGTGTCTAGAGACTTCTCAGGGAAGGTAAAGCTGGTCCCAGGGTTGTCTTGCCAGGGAGGGACAGAGGTCACAGATTTCTTTCCAGAAAGGGAAGGCATGTGTCCCTGCTGAGTATCAGGGCTGCCAGCCGCCCTTCTGTGAAGGAATCACAGCTTTCCCCCAGATCTCCAGTTCTCAAACACCATTCCCATGTTCTCCACTCCATAGCTGAGGCAGAACTGTTTCCCTGAGAGGGGTGTCAGCCCCTGTGCCAGGCTGCCCAGGGAGCTGGGGCAGTGCCCAGCCATGGAGAGATCCCAAAGGCGTGGGGCTGAGGTGCTGAGGGCTGTGAGTCAGTGCTGGGCTGGGCAGGGTGAGGGGAGGGCTGGGACTTGATGATCTCAAAGGTCTTTTCCAACCAAAATGATTCTGGGATAGTTTGGGGTGTGGTTTTTTTTTTTTTGCTCTGTTTCTCCAAAGCAAAAGGTCTCAATTCATGGGCTTGTATCAGCACAGGCTCAGATGCATCTGCGTGTCTGGGCAGAGCTGCTCCAAACTGAGAGCTGTGAGCTTAGAGAGACTGAGCATATTCTAACTCTGTGTTTACATCAGACACTGCTCCAAATTATTAGCTGTCAGTTAGAGAGCAGGGGAGACTCAGCTTAGCACGTTCACACTTCCCATCAGAACTCAGGCTGCTCTTTAATGGGCTCCCTGGTCTCTACCAAGTGTATATTTGTTGTTGCTAACCAGTTTAACAACTCTCAGCATCTCCTCGCTGCTCCCTTGCACGAGCCAGGGAGAGCAGGGCGAGCTTTGCCTGATGCCCCGATCAAGCAAGGCTCTGAGCACAAAGGGAAGAGCATCCCTAAAGAAGGTTTTTACCTCATGAGGGCACGGTTTAACATACTCACCCTCATGGTAGAGAGCAGTGGGGGTCCACACAGCTCTCTCAGAGCCTCCACCAGCTCCCATCTGCTGCAGGTCCCATTCCTGAGGCACTGCCAAGCTTCCACCTCTCCGGTATCACACGTCAGTCACAGCAGCAGCGAGGCTCAGACAAGCCTGCACTCATCCATCACCACTTCTTTCATTCCCTTTAATTAAATCCTGATATTACACCACAGTATTTCAGACACTTTCATTGCTTTCCCCATAAGTAGCAGGGAAAAAAAAAAAAAGGCAATTGCTGTATATCACTGCCTTGCCAAAATAAATATTCAAGTCAAAGCTTGGCTTTGCCTTTTTAGGCTGTGAAAGATCGTGAGGAACCTCCTTCCCCAGGCAAATATCCCCAGCACCCAGAGCCTGGACCTGCTTGGTGGGTGCCAGTTGAACTGGGATGAAGAAAACGTGTGTGGGTGCAGGTGGCTGGGAAAGACACTTTCTTTCTCATCATAAATGTCCCTAAAAGTGTCAATACATGAGTGTAGCTCGGTCAGAGTGAAGTGAGAAGTGCTCAGTCCCTCCATTGCTACTAAGCAGGGTTCTCTAGAGCAGTCAGGGTGGTGATATGCCAGACTTGGCTACTGAGGCAGTCTTTGCCCTTTGCTTTCTCAATTTCTCTGTCTGTTCCTTTCTCCTGAGGTGAATGGCAGCAGCCTCTGGGCACTAGTCCCTCCTTGGGGCTCCCTTAGGACTACAAAGCCCTCCCTAAGGGCTATGATCATAGAATTAGAGCTTGGTGGGAGTTGGAAGGGACCTTTAGAGCTCATGCAGTGCAACCCCCTGCAGAAGCAGCTCCCACCTAGATCAGGTCACACAGGAACGTGTCCAGACGGGTCTCGAAGAGCTCCAAGGAAGGAGCCTCCACCCCCTCCCTGGGCAGCCTGGGCCAGGGCTCCCTCACTGAAACACTGAAAGAGTTTTTCCTCATGTTTAAATGGAACTTTTTGTGTTCCAGCTTCTTTCCATCACCCCTTATCCTGCTGCTAGATACCATAGAAAAAAGGGATGTCCCAATGGTGGTGATGACAGGACTGGACCATCTTTCTTATGAGTAAAGGCTACAAGNTTGCACACCCCCCAATCATCACCCTCCCTTGACCCTCTCAACATGGCGCCCGTTCCCCGCCTCCCTCACAACATGGCGCCCGCCCTTCCCAAGATGGCCGCCGGCCCTTCCCTCCCCTGGAAGCGCTTCCGGCGCGGGTTGGAGCGAACGGCGCGGCCATGGCGGAGCTGACGGACACGGAGCTACGGAAAGAGCTGGTAGCTCTCGGTTACCGACCGGGGCCCATCACCGCCACCACCCGCAAGGTCTACGTCAAGAAGCTGAACAGCCTGCGGGCCGAGGCGGCGGCGGCGGGGGGCGGGCGCGGGGGCAGCAGCGCCCTTCACAGCCCGTCCCGCACCTTCACCCGCAGCCCCCAGCCCCGCAGCGCCAGCACCGCCCGCGGCACGGAGGAGGAGGAGGAGGAGGAGGAGGAGGAGGAAGAAAGGGGCGCGTCACGCTGGGAGGAGGGTGCGGGGCAGCCCTGGGCAGACTCCCGGGGGAGCTGCAGGGGTGATGGAGCCTGGGCTCGGGACAGCCTCAGCCCCTCCGCGCTGAGAAACTGGGGTGCTGGGGCCAGGCTGGGGACGCCCCTGGGTGGTGGGCTCGGGGGGCTGAGCTCCCCTTCCCAGTGGGATACGTCCGTAGAGAGGAGTGGGGGGTTAGGGGGCGGCTCTGTGGGGCTGAGCCCAGCGCCTGAGGAGAGG